>CAUDNR010000435.1:0-54869 GCA_958430865.1 Entrophospora sp. SA101
ATACTATATAAATAAATATAAAATAAAAAATATTTTTGTAAATAAAATTATAAAATATACATTAAATAAAGATTTTTCATTTATTATATATAGTGTATTCGATTCAAATCAGTTATTATTATAGATTCGAACCAGTCAATTTGAATCAAATCAAATCGTTCAAATCAAATTATATATTCGAATCAGTTCGAATTGTATCAAATTATATATTCGAATCCGTTCGAATCAAATTATATATTCGAAATCTGTTCGAATCGGTTCGAATTTCATTGGTTCGTTCGGAGCCTTATTTATACATATGTAAACTCGATAAATCGGCCACGTCGGGGCGGACCCTGTGATCTACTTATCGAGAGAACCGAGTTATCGAGTTTCACGTGATTTTTTAAATTTAAAATTTTTTTATCTTTTATCTCAAACACTAGAAGGTTCCGAAATCAACCTTTTTATACATATTCTTGAACATAATAAATTTTAACAGGAATACAAATGTATTCTTCACTTGTATAATCAATGATATAAGTGATGATATAAAAATTAGATTAAAAATATAGATGTATTGTTCGCAATTAGACAAGAATGTTCTTTAAATTATTGAATGATACAATCAATGATACAACTGCTGATATAATAAAATATTAATGCATTATTCATGATAAATCATCAAATGATTAAAATGAAAAAAGTTCTTTTTTAAAATTACTTAAGAAAAAATGGTAAAGAATGCGTGATTATGCATTATAAATGATGAAAGTAATAAAATATAAATGTAGTTCACAAGTGAGAATGATTTCTTCCTTCCAAATTATAAAAAATGAACAGATATTTTATTACAAATAATCATTTTGCTAATGAATTAAATCATACATTACTAAAATAGTATTAGTATTCACATAATAAAACATCACGTGATACCGGATTATCGTGATTCATTTATAATTGGGCCAAGCTATTGACTGACTTAGCACTTATCGCAACTCATATAGATTGACCGACTTATCAAAAAAATTTTAAATAGTAAAAAAAAGGCGAATTCAATGTCCGATTTTTTTGCATAGCAGAATCAAACTGGAAATAGTCGAATCTTTCTTTAATTGTTTCGCTAATACTTTGTGATATTGATTGTTGATAATTTACAAATGTTATTTTCAAATATGTATTTATTTAGTGGCAAGTATTATGCGTGTTACATACATACTATTATTAAAAGCCGTTAGATTGTTGAGGTAGATTATGTGAAAATTTAAAGAATCTATTAACAAAGTATTGATTCTGAAAATTTTCTAATCCTCTTATTAATAGCATAATAATATCGCCAAGAGCATAGTGGACATTCGTTTTATCATTTGTGACAAAATCGATCGTTGATCTTTTTTATATTGTGAAACTTGCTATTTCAATTGAATTTAGAATAGAAAAAAATCGCGTGAATGCGCACAAAACCCATTTTATGGAAAATCTTTTTTTTTTATATTAATATATCGCTTTGACTTTTTTTTATATTTTGGTAAAACTCAATCAATTTGATCAATTTGATTTCAACAAGTTACCTTAGAAGTAAAAGTTTAAGGCTTCTGTGATCTTGTCTGTCAGAATTGTGTCATTATTATTTATTATTATTGTTTATTTTATTTTTTTTTTAAAATATGAATGATAACATTTTACTTTATTAATAAGTCATTATTATACTTGCAGGTAAAGACTTATTCTATATTCTTATTATTATTATACTTTAAAGAAATAAGTATTTATTTTATATATTTGATTAACTTATAACTTATATTCAACTTTTTCCAATAGTACAAAGATCATATAATAGGTTGTATCTTGATTTTTTTATGATGCATTTAAAAAACATGAAGGATTTTTAAACAACAATAACAGATATACTCAGGGTGTAATTATAAAGTGATGTATATAATTTAAAAAACGTATTTCTTTTATATTTATATTTATCCTTTAAAGGAAATGAAATTTATCCCACCAAACGGAAAAATTACTATTTAAAACCATTTTTTTTTTTTTTTTTTTAAATAGAAAAAGGCATTTTTTATACATATCATCATTCATAATCAATTATTTTTTCTTTGGAAAATAAATAATGCACAAAAACATGTATTCAAAAAAAATTTGTTTTTTTTTGAAATTCACAATTAGAAAAGGTTGTTATCCTGCGATATCTGGTCTAAAACCGCGAAGATACTTGTTCTAATAAACAAGGTTACCTAGGGAGAAAAAACAATTTAGAATACAGATATTTGCACTAAAAATTTCTTCCAAATTTGGACAAAATCCTTTAAATATTACAAAATTAATTATTATTACTGTGATATTCTAGAAAATAATTTCTTTTTGAGTTTAAACGTAAAGCAACATCACATAGAGTACAAAATACACGTGAACAATTATCATTAGTTGTAGCATTTATTCCTTCTTCTTGCCTTTGATATTTACAATACTCACATACAATCCTATTTTCTCTATATTCAGGAAAACAATTTCCTGACGTTGGTCTTTGTGATCCACTATAATAGTATTTTAAATCATACCATTTGAAATCTTGGATCAGGCAATATTTAAAAAAAATCATACAATACCAAATAACGTGATTAGTGGAGTTTGTACTACATGAATAAAATACAATATTATTATTATTATTATTATAATTTTGAGATTATGATATATATATGATATATATAGTATCATTTTTATAGTTTGTATAGTGCCAATAATAAATAAAATAATTCTTCGCATCGTATACTTTTTGTATTTAATCTAAGTCAACTGTTGAGTTTTTTTTTTGGAATTTTGAAAACCTCTCACTTGTTTATTATTATAAAGAGACAATGTTAAAAAAAATCTCCAAATTTCTGTTTTTCCTGACTTGTTTATTCCCTGTCGTATCAGCAAGATTACCACTTTCTGATATGTTTAATTTCGAAATAAATAAATACATTCCCTACGTAGTTGTCACCGTAATTCTTTTAATTGCACTTATTCCGATAAATCAATTTAAAAATCTCAGAATGATAATAGCTACAATTTTGGGAATATTCACAATATTTATTTTTCCACCTCTATTCCTTTATATGACACAAGGCTTCACCAAGCTCACAATAGTTGATATAGCCTTCAGTTGTTCAATATTCACATGTAATATAATCTTATTTTCAATTGTTGGTAGTGGATCAGCAACAGCCTATATAACCTTTGTAATGTTCACAGCATTAGTCTTTATAATTTTTCTACCTTTGCTCTTTTATGCGGCAGAAAGTTTCAACAGTGTTACAATACCCCTTTTAATTTTATTGGAAATCTTCATTTTTACTACAGTAGCAATTCTCCTTATGCTTGAATCAAATAATGATACGTGCATCTATTTTATTCTCACAATATATATTTTATTAGTTTTATCAATTTATATTTATTGTTTAGTAATTGCGATAAAAAAAAAAAGCTACGCATATACTACAGTTTTAGTTGTTGATTTAGTATTAGGGTGTTGTCTTGGTGGTTTAAAGGGTACAATATTTGGAGCTATAATAGGTGAAATTTTAACTGGGTTTAATTTCTATGTTTTATTTTATTCGTTACAAGAGGAGGTCAACCAAGTTTCGCTTTTACTTTTCTGGGCAGATTTGTGGGCTACATTATTTGTTATTTATACTACCATTGAACGATACATCAAAAGAGGAGAATTTGTAGAGCGAAAAGTAGAATTTAGTCTTCAGAATTACATCTAAGAAGTACATTATTTATTATATTATATTATTGGGAAATTCTATTTGAAATTTTGTTATTGGAATTATTTATTATAATGTAATTTCTTCTTTAGCTTATTTTACGAGTGCGATTTTATTTATTTACATATAGTGTGTTGCAAAAAAAAACCGGGATTATATATTTGGTTATTACAACAAAACGGTCATCCCAAATGATGCAAAAAATATCTCTTTTAAAAGCCTAAAAAATGTAGTTTTTATTAATAAAAAATTAATATGGTATACGTTCTCCATTATTTTGTATAATAAGCTTACATCGGCATCGTATAGAATTTACTAAATTAATTAGGACATTATGTGGAATACTTTGCCATTAATTAATCATAAATCGGTTCTAATTCTTCACAATTTTGTGGCATCCTTTTCTCAACGTTTCTTTTAACAACGCTCCACAGATTTTCTATCGGATTCAAAGCTGGGCTGTTCGAAAGCCAGTCTATAACATTTGATACATTTTCTGCAAGAAAAGACGTTGCAAGACGACTTGTATGTTTAGGGTCATTGTCTTGCTGAAATCTCCATTCATCCCCAAGCATTTTTTCTATTTCTGAAACGTGTCTGTTAAGTATTTCCACACAAAACAACGCATCCATAATTTGTTTAAAACAAAAAAGGCTTGTTTTGCCTTCTACATAAAAACCATCCCACGCGTGAATTTTAGTACGATCCTTTGGCATCCTTCGAACTGGCCTTTTATCCTTATACCAACGTTCTATAGTATTTCTAAATAATAAAAAGGATGTCTCATCGGTAAATAATGTTTTATTCCAATCGTCATTAAGATGTCATTGGGCCCATTGTACACGGTTTTCTTTATGAGACATTGTCAACATTGGTGTAGCCATTTACAGGGCTTTTTTATACCCTTTTTCGTGTATATGTCTAGAGATAGTTGGATAAGATACTTGCACATGATTTACCGATAATTTTATTGCCAATTTTCTAGTCGAAATTGATGAATCTCTGCGTATATATTGCCCCAAAACTTTCGATGCTTCCGCAGTATTTTTTTTTTTGGCGGCCATTTCCTCTAACGTGATCCAAATTGCCAGTTGTTTTTAATTTTTTTATGTTATCATAGACGGTAGAAAGAGGAACTTTTGTACGCTTATTTATTTCTTTGTGCTCACATACACCGTTATTCCACAAATGTAATATTAATATAGCTTGACGTCGGGTTTCTTGTCTTGAAGTAGACATTATATACTTAATTTTCTCAAAAAGCAAAAAAGATTATCAATTATAAAAAATCTCAATATTTATTTTTGAAATATGAGTTCGTCTTGATTTTTATACGGCACGAATTTGGCTAAATTTTATGCGGACTCTCGTTGAATAATAATCTAGAAAAACATGGCGGAGCTTTATTAACTGGTCATATAACTTCTAAATTACAGGATTACGCAATATGAGAATGTCATTTTTTTTGTATTTAATATATAGCATAATATTATATACAAATACAATATTTTTTCCCTAATAGCTATTATTGATATCTCATTTAATCCAAAAGAATTGATAATAAACATAACCGATTAATATTATGTATGTTCTCTGATTATAATTAAATTATTCACTTTACCCATTGAATATGTTACACATAAAAATCAGAACAATATTCCCGATAGCCCATAAAACAATAAATATATAAATTTAGTATATACATCATGATAAAGTTATGTAGATTATTCTAAAATTGATTTCCATCTAGGGCAATATCCTTGACTGTATAAGTACTAATCATGTAAGTGGGTTTTTTAACCCATCTGTCTGAACGATTTTGAGTTAAGACCATTTCTATATAGACAAAGTGAACAATTGTCACTATGGTGCACGTTATCAACGTCAAATGATCACCTGATTTAAACACATAATTTTTTTTTTGATATATAAATTTCGACTAAAATTCTTTTCATAAAACGTAAGTTATCGCTGATAAGTTTCCTTAGTTTGTGTTACTACCAGTAAAGATAAAAAATTTTTGTTAGCGAATTAGAATTAATTAAATGTAAATGATCGATATATAAGATTTCGGGACTATTGATATTTATAAATGAAGTGAAGCCAAATAAATTATTGACCACTAAAAATAGTGTAAATTTGCACCCAATCCAAGGACTGATTGACATGAGATGAATTATTAATATTTTTCACTCATTAAGAATTATTCTCTGTTGCCTTTTTTTTAATGATAATTTTCACTATTCCAACAAATAACATTTCCTTTATGCTTTCATTTTTGTAGTCATTTATTTGATGAAAGATTAATCAAATTAGTTCAATTCAATATTCGAAATTTCCAAAATTTGTGTCTTCTGGTATATTGCACATTCTCTCTATAACGGTTTTTTCTATACCAGTTTTCACTCTATAACGAACTGAGAATTTATTATCACTAATACTACCATTATTACCATTGCCATTGCTATCATTATTACCATTAGTAGTAGAAACATTACCATTATTACTATTATATTATCTCGCAGTGTGTACGGTATTTGCATTTATATATTGAACTTTTGTTGTGCCGTCACGGAATAACACTGCAGAGAATTTGATTTGATGTCTGATCATCCATTACGTGATAAGCCATTAATCTTATTATTAACCTTTTACCTTTTACTTTCTATTTTATGTATATGACGAAATGGAAAATCGCTAAATTATAACAGAGCCAAAGTTCAAAGTATTGTTTGTTTTTTTTCCAACAAAATCTCCGCCGCTAATAGAAATTCTATTTTCAAGGTTCAACAAGATTATATATCAATATGATTATAAGCCAATTTTAAAATTCGTCTTATAATGATAAAATCCTACCTTACTATTACTATTATAATAATAATTAAAGTATAATTGAATATTTTCGCGATTCACAAAAGTTCGGTTTGACTGTATAAAATGTGGGTTTTTTCTAAAGAATCAGAATTCTTGTCATCATAAATCAAATAATAATAAATAATAACGTCAGACACAGAAGAAATCTTCAATCAAAATTTTCAAGAGGAAGAGGGAGAAAATACAGAAGTAGTAATTAATATTTTAAAGGTTTGTCTTTTATATATAGGTTATATTGAAAAGAAGTCATTTATCATGTAAATATAAATATATTTTCTGGTTTACACTTTAAAAAAGAAAAAAGTAAATAAATTAAAAGTTTAAAGATGATGACAAAATGACAAAGAGAAAGAGAAAAGTCCAGAAAATAAAAAAGGGCTGTTTCTTGATAATTGTATTATGTGATCTTTGATTATTTTAAATTTATAATATATTTATACATAAGGCTCCGAATGAATCGAATCAAATCGAATTTGAGAGTGATTCGATACGATTCGATTCGATCTGTAGTCAATTCGATTCGATTCGAATTCAAAAAACAGGATTCGATTCGAATCAAACCGGATTCCTAAAATTTATTTAACGTCATATTAAATTTATATTTTTAATTTGATAATTTAAATTTATATTAAAACAGTGAATTTCAATTAGTGTGCTTCCATTTAATGAATACTAATGAATTGAGGTCTAAGAATGGTTTAATGATAATAATAATAAAATTCTTCTTGATATGATATTTATTCGAATTTTTAATAATAACGGATTTCTTGATATTAATATTAATATTAATGGTCGTGTGACCTATATCATTAATAATAGTCGAACGATTTGTCACATTAAACGATTGGGAAGTGTATTTTCCGAAATTTTTTGGTGATCAACGTCGAAATTCTATTAATAAAATTAGCCACAAACCTTAATTTTAACCCTTTTTTGCTCAGCAATCTCCACCAAACACAGATTTTTAAGACTTATTCCTTCTTTTAAAAAAAAATTAGGAGAGATTATTAACAAAATAGTAAAAAATCTTGGTGTTAAAGTTTGTCGACCAAATTACCACATTTGGAAATAAATTATCTATTTTTGGTCATTATTCCTGATAATCTCCTGATAATTTCCTGCCTACATTTTTTCCTTTTTGTGTATTGATAAATAAATTTATCAAAATTTAATATGTTTTTTGGAGTTTTTTGCCATTTTCACTAAACTTTAATAAACAACAATCCACATAAAGCTATACCTATATGAAAGCTTACAATATTTTACATCTTTTCAACCACTCACCAAGTTTATAATAAAAAGTAATGCTGTTTTTGAATAAACATAGCTTAACATAGAGAGCCTCTATCAATATGGGAGAGGGCTCATTAGAAAGCTATAATGACATAGTTTTATTTTTGGTTAATAATGATGTTTGTATTTGTTATAAAAATAATGAGATATTTTAAAAAACTGATTTGTTACACGAGTCGGATTTTCTATTTTATATATGTAATTACACTTCCTGTGACATATCGTTTGACTGCTATATCAAAAAATTTTACCAAAAATTCGTTGTTCGTTGTAACAAAATTCTATTAATAAATTCGATGTAACAAGAGTTTTTTATTATTAAAAAAAATTTTTTTCAAAATTCGTTATGACAAGGTTCAACTGTATGACTTTTTATATGTGTGGTTAACTATGTTTGTGTTTATTGAAATTTGTAACACCCCAGGACTAGGTGTCCTGCGCCATATTAATATAACATTCACTCATTCGTCAATTAGAATGGAGGCCGTTATAGAGGGGGCCGTTATAGAGAGAGTGAACTGTATTTATTTAAATACTTATTTTATCACGAGTATAATCTACAAATAAAGAAATAATTATAACGCACTGTAAATCAGAAACCAAATTTTCACTATATAAAAACCTTACTCTATAACGGTTTTCTTAATTAAATTTCCTATAGCGTATAACGGCCAGCCTCTGAAAATTCTCTCATATGTTTTATATGTTGCCTATAACGGCCGACGATCATGATCTGAGATAATCATTACCAAATTAAAAAATTCAGTATGTCACAATTATTTAATATTAATAATTTGAACGCGCTTATTGTCACAATGCTCCCACTCATTCTATTTCTGAATCAACAAATTTAATTAATGTAAGAGTTTACTACTTACCAAACACAACAACATTTTTACAACCATGTGATGCCTGGATAATTAACAACTTCAAGGTGAGCTACAAAAAATTTTTCTTGCAAAAAAATTAGTGATTATGAAGAAGAGAGAAATAAACGGTCAAGAATATGAAAAATTTCAATTAAACATGCAATTAAATTTACATCAAAAGTTTGGAAAAAAGTTACCAGTCAAACTATAGTTAACTGCTGGAAAAAACTGGTATTTTACCTGATTATGATATTAATTCCAACGAAATTGAAAATATGTCATCAATTTTAAATTCATTGAATGTAAGAGAGCTCAATGATTTGCAAAAATTGATTGATGAACTTACATTTCCTAATCCTATATCTGTGTCTGAATACATTGAAATTGATGACTCTCATGTAAGTGATGAATAAATCTAAATGACATAATTACAATAATTAATCCACCAGAAGAAAATGAAAGCCAGGAAGAAATAATTGAAGAACTTCCACCTGTTACAAATAAAGAAGCCTTGCCAGAAATAAAAACATTAGAAATTTACATTGACCAGCAATCAGAATTAAATGAGGATGATTTTAAATTATTGAAAAGTCTTAAAAGAAAAATTAAAAAAATTGATTTTAACCCACAACAATAATCCACACTAGATAACTTTTTTAATATTGAATAAATATGCAAATTATAAATAGTTTATTTTCATTTATTTCATTTATTTTTTAAATATTTTATCGTATAAAAAATATATTGTATCGCATTATAATTTATCAAATGACTATGATCAGCAAACTCTCTATAACGGCCTTTTTTTGCCAAATCAGGCAGGCCGTTATAGAGAGTGAACTGTAATATAATAAGTAGAATAAATACAAATTAATTAATTATCAATTAGCAATTGACAATCAGTACTTCATTGTAATTCATCTAATTTATCCAACAAATTCATACAATTCACTCAATTTATCACACTCATTAGTCCTATCAATTTCACTAATCTTTTCAATACCTTTTCCATTACCATCATCATTAGAATCTAATATTAATAAAATACCTTGTTAGCAATAAAATTAATGATTGATAATTTCTATTATATTATAATTTACCTTTATCAGAACCAATCACTCAAATTTTTTCAAATGATGATGTGGAGTTTTCAAATATTCTGTTTATGATATTGCCTAATTTTTTTGATCTGGCAGTGGCTTCAATGTTTTTTTCAGATATTTTGATTGTTTGTTTTATTTGTTCTATATCATCTTTATTTAATGGAAAATTATTTTTAACAATATCCGTTAAACGTTTTGACTTAACAATAGATTCATCTAATATTATGATTGATTGTTGTATTTGGTTTTTATCATATTCATTTAATGAATCATTAGCAATGACTTCACCTAACATACTGCTTAATTGTTGCATTAGTTTTTTAACATCATCTTCGTTTAATGAATGATTATGACTATTACTATCTTTTGGCATATATTTAGCAACGGCTTCATTTAATGAATTATTATGACTAGTGCTATCTTTAGCAACAGCTTCATTTAATGAATGATTATGACTATTACTATCTTTAGCAACAGCTTCATTTAATGAGTGATTAGGGCTATTACTATCTTCAGCAATAATAGCTTCATTTAATGAATGATTATGACTATTACTATCCTTTAGCATAAATGAGTTAAAGTACTCAAATGACATAGGTTCTAATATTCTGCTTATATGATGTGCTAATGGATGTGGTTTTTGTATTTGTAAACTATTATCTTTTGAATTACTTGTAAGCATTATAGTTTCAGTTTCTATTTTATTTAAATTATTTAAATGCTCCTTAAAAAAATAATAAAGTTCTCCAATAGTCGGTCTCTTGGCTGGATCCACATACCAACACCTTTTCATCATTTGTGCACAATCATCAGGTATTCCTGGTAATATTGGTGGTCGTAAACCTTTACATATCTCAATCATTAAATGGTGATTATGAGCTATATTGTTAAATGGTGGATAACCTGCAAATATTTCCCATATTAACATTCCAATGCTATAAACATCTGATTGTTTTGCATATTTTCTCTCTTTAAAAACTTCTGGTGCAATATATGACACGATCCCATAAATTTTGTTTGATGATTCATCATCAACTGGTCCACATAAACCTAAATCTGTAATATAACAACTATTACCGGCTTGTACCAATATATTACCACTATGTAAATCACAATGAATTAAATTTTTTTTATGTATTTCATACAATGATTGACATAAACTCCTAATTAATAACATTCTATCTTTTAATGTTAATTTTAAATTATTTTTCCATAAAAAATCTCTTAAATTTCCTAATGGTACATAAGTTAAAACCATTGCATAATTTCCTTCTGGGAATCTAGTTATACCATAACAAGGAATAACCAATTTTGATTTAATTATACAATAAACCAAAGCCTAAATTATTTATTTATATAAATATGGAATTAAATATTATTTTTTGAAAAATGATTTATTTCACTTTATATAATAATTATTACTGACCTCATCAAAAAATTTTTTTCCAATATCATTTGAATTTAATGATTTTAATACTACATCTTGACGTCCATAATAAGAGAGTTCTTTTTTATTTTCGTCATAATCAAAGATGCGTCCTTTTCTCCATGATGCAGTATAAATTTTACCAAATCCTCCTCTAGTTAAATATTTCACCCCTTCAAATTGATCAAAAGGTATCCATTCCATAATATTTGTTGGAAGAGATGAACGCTTTTGACATTCTTGAATAAAGTTATCAATAATTTTATTTCCAGATGTCCAAGTTTCAGAAAGCGACTGTAAATGTAAACAAATACATTTTTCACAAAATTTATCAGAATATCTTGTCATCTTACAATACTTGCATCCTGTTGGATTCCCAATTTTACGGCTTGCATTGACTAATTCATATTCGTAAATATATCTTTCTCTACAATATTTTTTTTCATTTTCTGAAAGTTCTTTATTTTCTTTTACTAATAATAAATATATATTCTTTTGAGATTCTCTGTCGTTTTCATTTAAACCTCTTTCATTATTAAAAGTATTTTGTAAAGATTTTTTTGCTAATGACAAATATTTATTCATTTGATGCTCATCCTTAATATTCAACATTTTGTTATATGTTAATTTTACAAATTCTTTTCTTTCCGGCGATAATAATGACAATAACTCTTGGTAAGACATTGGTTATTTTTTGAAACTTCAATATAAAATTGGTATTAGTAATTTGATTTTTTTTATTTAAATAATTTTTATTGTAATTTCTGTGTAACTCGCGATTATTATTTTTGTATTATATGATAAAAATCAATGTGTAATTCTTTTGTGGATTTCGACATTTTGCGGTAACATTTTTTCCCAATTCGCAATTTTGGAAAATGTTTGTTCTACGGGAAATGTTCTGTTGTGAATGTTATATTTGTTTAATATTGTGACTGTGACTGAGATTGTGACTCAATTGATATTAAGTGCAGATACGTAACGAATCCGAATCTTCTAAACATTTTAATTTTGTTTCTCAACTTAGTAAACCGAATTGTTGGAGAAGGATGAGATCAAAATCAAAAGGCGAAACTTTGTGATGAGTCTTTTTTTTTTTTTTTTTGCTGCGCTGGCTTGAAATGATTTCCAAATTTTGTTAAAGTTGAAATTTGAACAGAAATATTTTCGTTTTCTAAAAATGATGAGTGGTTATTTTTATCATCGCGAATCCCATTTTTGCTATATATCTAATTTATCATGTTTCGTGAAACCGAAATTTTTTGTTCAAAACGTCAGGTTGAGCGAAGCAGATACTTGACTGGAACGGAAGGAAATCGTGTTTCGCTTTAGATATTTTTTTGCGTAGTGTCTGCCGTTGTCTACCGCTAGGTTTCTGTCTTTCTCTGACGTTTTGAACTGTTCAAAATGACCAAAACTGATCTCCTTGTCTTGGAGCCTTTACCTCAGATCGTCAAAGACTTGTCGCACAACGTGTTGGTAGTACCAATGTTAACGTATTTTCTGGTCACGAGATCTGGATTCTAAGCATCTTTTTACTATTACGTTTTATTTTGTTGTCATTACTATTATTGTTATCATCGGTCAATTCAATGATCGATAAATATAACAACATGTACAAGTTTTTTTGATTGTTCGTGTTTAAAAAAATATATATATATTTGATTAGAACATTTGAGGAATAGTGGATGATCTGAATTCATTTTTTATTTCCTTTCGGAGATTTTTGATTTTGACCATTTGAAAGATGGTGGATGATCTGGATAAGAAAAAATTCATTTGGAATAATTAATCTTTTCAAATGATTTTTAATCAAGAAAAAAAAGTTTATTGACTTTTTAATAAAAAAATCTAATTGATACAGTTGACTTTAATCTGGGGTAAATAAACAAACACGAGAACATAAGGTTTTTAATTAAGAAAAAAAAAGAATTTTTTTTTAATAATTGAAATTTGTAAATAACTTTTGATGTTCTTCTTTGCAAAGGATTTTTTTTTTTTATCAAAAATAACAAAAAAGCAGTTGATGATAATCTGGATAATGTTGAATGTCCAAAACCAATCTAATCTGCACTGCTAATGAATCAGCAACAGATGATGCAGCAACAATGGAAATTTTATTAGAACATGCAAAAAAACCATTGTTTAAATGCCAAGCTTGAGCCTCTTTTAAAATTAACTTGCCAGCTTGAATGAGCCCAGGCTAATACTTGAACTTGACTATGACTAAATTGTTAAATTTAGAAATGATCATCCAATTAATTTTTAGTAAAATTTTATAGTTGGTTGGCACAGTTATACATGAACTTGAAATAGGTAGGGAGAGATTCAGTATGGTATAACCCTTGCAGAACGTATGGTATAGCCTATATTTTTCCATCCCAAGTCACACAAAATTTTATTCTAAATCCTTTTTTGGCGGGTGTGAAGGGAAGCATGTATTGGTATACAACACTTATACAATACCATACCATACATTCTGCAAGAGTTATGCCATACTGAATGTCCCTATACTTACTTGAAATTAAAACCCCAAAGTCAAAATGTTTCAACCTGAGGCAACTACATAGTAAAAATCAGTTTTGACCCTATTTTGACCAGATCTGCAAATGGTCAAAATAGTTTCAACTTCATGTATAGGCTCTGTCTAAAGACCACCTAAATTTTGCATAAATTTTAAAAGTATAAAAGTCACTTTCTGTCCTACCTTTTAAAAAAATAGCAGTATTAATTGATAGAATAGGACTTTAGTTTTAATGTAATAATGAGATTTTCTAAAAATTATTTGTTATAGAGTTTAGTACATATTTTACTATGTTTGTGAGGAATTTAGCCACTAGACCATTACTAAAATATCTGGTATAAAAAAATTATCTTTATTGTTCATTTTTTATAATTTAGAAGGAAAAGGACATTCTCACTTGTGAACTAAAAAATTACATGCCAAAAATCGCATGCACATGTAGCATCTCTAGTTACATGGGACATGTAATTAAAGAGTGAGATTTATTATATGATGGCATATAATAAAAATAAGAGGGATATGACTTTATCAATTATCAAATAGGATTTTAATATAACTGGCATTGGTTCCTGAAAAAAATATAAATTTATCAAGTATGAATTAATAAGCTATGACTGTATATATTTTTGCATAGTTGATAAACTTAGGATGTCAGAGATTTTGGGTCAAATGTAAATTGAAAAACCAAACCAAACCAAACTGTTTGGAATTTTTAATTATAAAATTTTAAAATGATCAAAAAAAAGAATAATGAAAAATAAACAATATATGAGATATATATATAATAATAATATATGGGATGTCTGCCAGCAATATGGGGTCTGAGACTCCTGGCCAAAATTGAGATTTTTGCATAATGTATATCTATATCATAAGGATTATAGTTGGTGAAAAATTTAGACAATCTAATAGTCTCAGACCCCCTTTTTGCTGTTGGACATCTCATATAACAACAAGAATAATAATAAATCATCTTTCTAATACTATCCACCACTACCACTATTGCCATCATCACCACCTATTACCTTAAAGCTTATTTAACCCATAGATTTTGAGATAAATATATACTGCTGAAATAATTCTGTTGATGAAATATATGATGATCCAGCTTGCTTTATTGATACATTTAGTAGATGGCTTGTATAAACTAATTCTGGATGATGCTTGTAATTCTTTGTGTCTGACAAATCTTTTTCTAAATTGATAATTTCTTGTTGTTTAGCTTCTGCTAATTCAATAGCCTCTTCCTTCTGACATTTTTGTAAACAGTGATGAGCCGTAGGTCGATTTTCTGGATCATGATTCCAACATTTTTTCATCAACTCAGCATAGAATTCAGGGGTATCATTGGTGATTTGAGGTCTTTCTCCTTTTAGAATATTTGATAAAAGACAATGATTATGTAGCCTATCATAGTATGGTTTCTTTCCTGTAGTGAGCTCCCACATTATCACACCAAAACTGTAAATGTCTGATTTTTTAGTATATGGTTTTCTTAATGCTACCTCAGGTGCTAGGTATAGAAAATTTTTATTTGGTTCATCATTTTCATTTATTATTTGTTGACATGATCCTAAATCTCCTATTGCACATACATCATGGCTGTATGAAAAAATGTTACCACTGCACAAGCCATGATGAATGTAATTCTTTTCATGAAATTGCAATAATCTAATTCAAAAAATAATAATTTATATATCTATATATATATATAACCAATTCTAATAATAAAATTCTAAAACTTACCCATTTGCAACTGAAACAAGCAAATTCATTCTATTTTGCCAAGTAATTTCTTTAAAATTTTTTGATAAATTATTATGTAAATCACCATTTTTAGCATACTTAAATACCAACAGATAATCATTCTCCTTAGGATCTTTAGTGATTCCATGCCAATGGTTAATATAATTTCTAGTTTTAACTTTATCAAATACTTTTAACTAAAAAAATTATTATAAAATATATATATTTAATAATAGATATTATGCAAGATTAATATTACTAATTTTACCTTTTTTAAAATATCTGGAATTTTATTATTAGAATTATATAATCTTTTTAATGCAACATCCTTTGTCTTTGGAAAAAATTTACTAGTCCATGTTGCTTTATGAACTTCTCCAAAATCACTTTTAGCCAAGTATTCAATATTATTAAATTCACTATATGGAATCCAACATATATTATGATTATAATCTGCATATTGTTTACATTCATAAAAAAGTCTAGCTATTTCTTTATTTCCACATTTATCAGTTAATCTTTTAATTTTTCTTTCTTTGCAACCATCACATAATAAATCATTTTTTATTTTTTCATCAATACTAATAAATACATCACCTAATTTCTGGACTGTATACACATCTGATTTATGATCTCTTTCTTTTTCTGAAAATTTTTTTAGTTTACTTATTGATTTATAAAAAAAATCAAAATAGTTTTTTCCTATGGATTTTTTACAACTGATACAATTTTCTATTAATTTTAATGAATCAATTAATTCATGTAATAAAGTATAAGTGTAATTTTGATCACCATTTAGATGAGTATCATCATATTCATTTGGAATTATTATGTTGAATGATTCATTTAATGAGTTGTATAATATATTTATATCAGGATTCAAATATTTTTCTGAATTGATAATTTCTTGTCGTTTAGCTTCTGCTAATTCAATAATTTTTTTTTCTTTTTCAGAAGCAGAAATGCTCAAAAATTTATTTAGATGAACTTCAATTTCTTTAGCTGTTGGTCTATTTTCAGAATTATTATCCCAACATTTTTTCATCAATTCAGCATAGAATTCAGGAGTATCATCAGTGATTTGAGGTCTCTCTCCTTTTAAAATATCTGATATAAGACAATGATTATGTGGTCTATCATAGTATGGTTTCTTTCCTGTAGTGTGCTCCCACATTATCATGCCAAAACTGTAAATGTCTGATTCTTTTTTATATGGTTTTTTTGATAACCTTTCAGGTGCTAGGTATGAAATAACTCCAAAGATTTTATTTTGTTCATCTTTTTTAATATCTTGATTGTATGAAAAAATATTGCCACCATGCAAGTCATGATGAATGTAATTGTTTTCATGAATATTCCATAATCTAATACATTTGACAACAAAAAAAAAAGATACATTATAACTATTTTATTAAATGATTCCAATAATAAAATTTAAAACTTACGCAGATGCAACAATATATAATGAAGCAATTTTATTCTCCCAAGTAAGTTTTTTGAAATTTTTTAAATTATTATGTAAATCACCATGTTTAGCAAATACCAACAAATAATCTCTTTCTTTAGGATCTTTAGTAATTCCATAACATTGGCTAATATAATTTCTAGCTCTAACTTCATTATGTGCTTTTAACTAAAAAAAATCATTACAAAGTATATTAAATAATAGATAATATACAAGGTTAATACATTTACTAATTTACCTCTTTTAAAATATCTGAAATTTTATATAATCTTTTTAATACAACATCCTTTGCTTCAAGAAAAAAATTGCTAGTCCATGTTGCTTTATGGACTTCTCCAAAACCACCTTTAGCCAAGTATTCAATATTATTAAATTCATTATATGGAATCCAATATATATTATCACTATATTGTGCATATTGTTTACATTCATAAAAAAATCTAGCTATTTCTTTATTTCCACATTTATCAGTTAATCTTTCAATTTTTTTTTCTTTGCAACCATCACATAATAAATTTTTTTTTATTTCTTTATCAATATTAATAGATACTTCGCATAATTTCTGGATTGTATATATATTTGATTTATGACCTTTTTTTTTTTCTAATTTATCTGTAAAATTTTTTAATTTATTTATTGATTTATAAAAAAAATCAAAATAATTTTTTTTTATGAATTCTTTGCAATTGACACAATTTTCTATAAATTTTAATGAATCAATTAATTCATGTAATAAAGTATAAGTGCAAACTTGGTCACTGGTTAGATGAGTATCATTGTATCCATTTGGCATTATGATGTTGAATGATTCATTTAATGAGTTGTATAATGTATTTATATCAGGATCCAAATATTTTTCTGAATTGATAATTTCTTGTCGTTTAGCTTCTGCTAATTCAATAATCTTTTTTTCTTTTTCAGAAGCAGAAAAGCTCAAAAATTTATTTAGATGAACTTCAATTTCTTTAGCTGTTGGTCTATTTTCTGGATTATGATCCCAACATTTTTTCATCAATTCAGCATAGAATTCAGGAGTATCATCAGTGATTTGAGGTCTCTCTCCTTTTAAAATATCTGATACAAGACAATGATTATGTGGTCTATCATAGTATGGCTTCTTTCCTGTAGTGAATTCCCACATTATCATGCCAAAACTGAAAATGTTTGATTCTTTTTGATATGGTTTTTTTAATAACCTTTCAGGTGCTAGATATGGAATAACTCCAAAGATTTTATTTGGTCCATCTTTCTTATTTATTATTTGTTGAAATAATCTCTTGCTAACATCTTGATCGTATGAAAAAATATTGCCACCATGCAAGTCATGATGAATGTAATTGTTTTCATGAATATTCCATAATCTAATTCATTTGACAACAAAAAAAAAAAATGATACATTATAATTATTTTATTAAATGATTCCAATAATAAAATTTTAAAACTTACACAGATGCAACAATATATAATGAAGCAATTTTATTTTGCCAAGTAATTTCTTTAAAATTTTTTGATAAATTATTATATAAATCACCATTTTTAGCATTTTCAAATACCAACAAATAGTCTCTTTCTTTAGGATCTTTAGTAATTCCATAACATTGGCTAATATAATTTCTAACCCTAACTTCATTATGTGCTTTTAACTAAAAAAAATTATTACAAAGTATATTAAATAATAGATAATATACAAGGTTAATACATTTACTAATTTACCTCTTTTAAAATATCTGAAATTTTATATAATCTTTTTAATACAACATCCTTTGCTTCAAGAAAAAAATTGCTAGTCCATGTTGCTTTATGGACTTCTCCAAAACCACCTTTAGCCAAGTATTCAATATTATTAAATTCATTATATGGAATCCAATATATATTATCACTATATTGTGCATATTGTTTACATTCATAAAAAAATCTAGCTATTTCTTTATTTCCACATTTATCAGTTAATCTTTTGATTTTTCTTTCTTTGCAACCATCACATAATAAATTTTTTTTTATTTTTTCATCAATACTAATAAATACATCACCTAATTCCCCGATTGTATGCACGTCTGACTTATGATCTTTTCCTTTTTCTAATTTATCTGAAAATTTTTTTAGTTTACTTATTGATTTATAAAAAAAATCAAAATAATTTTTTCCTATGGATTTTTTACAACTGGCACAGTTTTCTATTAATTTTAATGAATCAATTAACTCATTTAATAAAGTACTAGTGTAATTTTGATGACTGGTTAGATCATTATATTCATTTGGAATTAATGACATTATCATGTTTAATGATTCATTTAACGAGATATATAATTTATTTATATCAAGCATAATGGAAATTTTTAAATGTCGATCATTTTCCAAAAAAAAACATTTGATTTTTATTCCTCGGGAATTAAAATCTTTAAATATAGGGCATGCTGCAACAAAACCTAAGTGAACATTGATATTATCAAGAATTTCAGGATCAAAATTTAGTTATTATCATTGTACTTTACTATTACTATTAACATATGGAAGCCACTTAATATAATTCATCCATAATTTGAGTTGCAGCAGCTGTTAGCAGTTGTTGCCGCAGATTAATTATCATGGTCATGATTAGTCAACTAGTAACAATAATAAAAAGAACAAATCAAAAATAGTTTTTAATATTAAAATATTTAGCAATCTTTTGTTTATTTTTAACACTAAGAATTAATCAAATTAGTTGATATTTTTATAATTATATAATAATATTTTGCATATAAATAGCAATTAATAAATAATATCTTGTAAATAAGTTCGATATTCACCAATACTCCAACTACATTTAAAATAAATTTATAAATAATGGTATCCTCATTTTCAGACATTAATGAATCCTTGGTGATAAAATTGTTTTTGATATTGTCAAAGATTTATTACCATCATTTTGTTTCTTAGATAACCTGAGCTTCTTGTCCAAGTTTTCTATTAATTGTGCATAACAATTTGCTGTATTCTAAATTTTATATAAAATATTACTTTGGTAAAAATTTAATTATGCAATGAATTCTTAAATGAATATTTGAATACTTACAATTATTCTTTCAATGATTTCATCATATTTGTTGTGTTCATTTTGAACAGGTGTGGTTGAAGAATCAACCAATTTTATTCTATAAATTCTGTTGGATGGTTTGTATAAACTGTAAACATACAACTTAAACTCTTTGAATTGTGAAAAAATGATTAATAAATGATACAATTTATAATTAAATTAATGATTATTTGCAGATAATAGAATAATTACCATTAATTATAATGCCAAATACTTTTAAATCTCTAATATTTGTAATATCTCCATGTTCAAGACTACCATATTTTTTATAAAAGTAATTCAAAATTTAGTCATGTATGTCTTTTAACATGCCTTTCTAGTGTCATTTAAAAGTTTATTTTTGTCTTTATACCATAGAAGTCCAATGATTTCGCCAATAAGAAGTTCAAATGGGACCATCTTACCATTGTCATTATAATGTTTTCTTGTAAGGAATGTGACATCAGACTTACATCCTTTACGACCCTAAAAAAATCAAGGTTTATTTATTAATATTAATTAATTTACTTTATACCAAAGGAACATAAATACATACACTGTTGCATTCTTCAATGAATATTCTTTCTTTGGTACTTTGGTTTATTTTATCTGAACTAAAATTAAATCAATGATAACGATTTAGTATTTCTCACAGAGAAAAAAAAATTTTTATTCTTTACTTACATCAGCAATCTAATGTGGCTTTGTTCACCAAAAGACACTCTTAATTGCAACCAAATAGAGTCAAGAGACCTGGTCTCTTCATTGAAATCTAATTGTTTGAATTTTCCATATTCTTCATATTTCTTAACTTATAGCTAGTAATTGGAAATTATTAGATGATTTTATAATTAATTGTATGCATATATATATATATTATAATATTATATATTCAAAAAAAATCTGATAAGGCATACAAGTGATTCTTCAAATCTTTTATTGTTGCTTTTTTCAATCTGGAATAATTAACTTTGCAATACTTTGAGGTCTAATTTAAAGATAAAAGTTTCCATATGTCCTTAGGGAAATGCTCTGATATCCATGGATGTGCATTTGGTATATCCAAGATGCAGCTGGACAAGGGATCATCATAATCCATGTATCTTGGAGCATAAAAGTTAATAAAATTTTTTAAATTGCTAATAACATCAGCACCCTCAATTATCCAAGAATCCTAAAGATACAAATAATAATTAAAATATGTGTTGGTAAATCATAAAAATATTATAAAAATAACAAAAGCATGAACAAAACATGTAATAATACTTCAATCATCATTATTTCAAGATCTTTTTTCAATATCACAACTTCATTCAGTAATTCATTTGTTTTTTCAACAAGAGGTAACTAAAAATGATTTATGATAATCATATTAATTGTACAAATTAAATCAATTCATGATCAGAATAAAGTAATGGTAATTTAATCTTATTGAAGATATAATTTACTTACAGATGATGGTGTTGTGGAAGTGTTTAATAGTCCTCTATTGTTTTCCTATGGGTCAGAGATTGTATTAATATTAAAAGCAGTTAATCGTATCAAAGAGAATAAGTCTCATTTAATTATTATTACTTTATTATTTTGACTGTCAAGCATTGATCATTTCTTTCGCCTAAAGAATAAATATTAAATAAGGAACTGGGATGGCTCATAAAAATACCACCCTCCAACAATACTTGCCGATTTTCTTTAATTTCATTTCCATTTTTTCTTTTATTATTTGGTTGACCACAATTTTTTTTTAAGAAACACAGTCAGCGCTCAATATACAATTTTTCAAAAAAAACTATATAGAAATGACAAGTTGCAAGAATCGCAACCGACCACCATTCTTTAATAAAACTAGAGTGACGCCAAGTAGTAATGACCATCATTCTTATGATAAACACCTACTCATGTTCAGTGTTGTGACCAGAAACTCTTTTGGCTTCCTGAAACGTTTCGGAAAATGAACCTACACTAAGCAGAGATTAAACCTAAACATAAACATAAAATACTAATCTAGTTTCGGATGGTTTCTGTTAGTTTCTGTTTCTAGTTTCCCCTAAACTCAGAGTTTCGGGTCACAACACTGCTCATGTTGTGCTTTTTCATCGACTTTTCTTCGTTTTTTAGATTCTTTACGAGAAAGCAAAACTAAAGAGTTATAAATTAGTAATAAAAATTAAAACTTATCCTTAAAATTAATATATGAATACTTATTGACTATTTTTAATTATTTCGTTTAGTTAAATTAAGGATAATTAGAAAAATTAACTTTATAATAAATATGAATAAAGACAAAGTCATTAAATGAATCGCGTTAAAAAAAAAAATTTTATACTACTAAATTTTGATCCCTGAAATTCTTGGTTATACTTTGTCTGGTATGCCCCATATTATCTTCAAACAATTTACCTTTTTATCAATTTACCTACAAACAATAATTATCTATTGGAAAATATAATTTTAATACCGGTCAATAGATTATCCTGGACAATATTTTCATCATAAAGCAATTACTCTTCAAAAGAGATATAGTGGTCCAGAGAAAATTTTACATTTGGCTCCTTTATTGGAGTTTTTAGATGATTCCCTGAATACAAGAGAAACTACCATAAGAACTATTACCAAATTTTTCAATATTTTTTATAAAGAAAAAAAAATGAAGTTTAATAATCATGATGACAATAACAGTAATAATAATGACAAAATTTGTTAACAAAAAGAAAATAATATACACCTGACAATAAATTTGTTAACAGCAATAATTATGACAAATTTCGCTGATAATGACGAATGATTAGTAATCTACAATTGAAAAAATACGAATCACATTCACAAGCATATCATAAAGTAGAACATTAAATATTAATTCTAAATCAAATAGCATCAATAATGTTGTAATTCTAGTTATGGAACTTCAGTATATGAACCTAGAATATGAACAAAGTGCTATACTATTACTATTGGTAGATATTATTTAAAATATTTTTTATGAAAAATACCATTTATGAAGATATAAATAATATCAATGTAAGTGGTGAAGTTGTTGATGCTGATGATGAAAATTATTTTATATTTAACATCACCAAGTATTATAACGTAACAATGTCTTTTTTTTCTTTTTTTTATGACCCATTGAAAGGAAATTGCAATTTTATATATTATGATTTCTTTTATATTCCCTATCACCTATGCTACTATTAAGGTACCCAGTGCAATATAACTGATTGATGACGGACTTGCCCATTAGCACTCAATAAACAAACTTCATTTGTATTGAGCTACTGCTTTATCGATCTTTCTATATAATGGTTTATATTTGTAATGTAATTTTTATTTTTATTTCTTTTGTTTATGTTCCCAATTGATAACATTGTTATTCCTTTTTCTTTTTTTCCATAATGAAATTTTTTATAAAGTAATTTATTATATAAGATATACATTTTTATGTTGTCATATTAATAGTACAAAAAAAAATTTATTACATAAATAATAACTATAAATAATTTGATAATGAATAAATTGTATTTTTAATTTGAGTATAGTTTTTAGCATTTCCAGATGATAATTTACCAATTTCAAATACATCCCAAGTATTTTTAAATTTATTTCTAGTAACAGCACACATTATTACAGCTTTTGAATTGGCAGCAGATTTTAGTTTATAGCTGCAAAGTTGATCTTCGGGTCTTTCAGTATCATACAATTTAAAGCTTGGATTAGGAAAACATCCAATATCAGGAGAATTCCATGATGATAATATAAAATATAATTTTGTTATAGATGGTGGTAAATCCGACAAGTTTGCTTTTATAGAATGATGACCTATTATATTATTTAAGAAAATACAAGTCAGAAAAATCAATTTTTTTAAAAAAATAACATTTAATTAATTAAGTTACCTATTTGATTAGTGGAATCCATTCTATCACCTGAATGATACATACTTGGAATATCATTATATAACTTTGAAAGATAATCATATTTTCTAAAGAATGTGTCATCTTTATAAAGAAGACAAGTTCCATCCAAGTAATCTATTTTGCCATTAGGATATCCCCATTGCAAATCAAATGTCAAACTCTTGAGTGATTGATTTTTGGTAATTGAATAAAGTAAAACTATTAACTGTATGTGACAATCTTCAACAATTTTATATTCTGCCAAGGTGCTCTCACTACTATTATTACTTTTAAAATCCTACTCATATAAATAAAGTAAATATACAAATGGCATAATTAACATTTGATTTAAATGATTGATTATTATTATTTATAAAATAATTTTTACCGTTAACTCATTTCCGTTATAAATTAATTTTTGTTTATTAATTTGTATATTTATTTCTGATTTTATTGCTCGTTTAAGTTGAATAACTGTTTTTATTGTTTCCAAACTAAATCTAATTTTATGCCCATTGATCATAATAACATAGAAGTACCCACTAGCAGCAGTGACTTGATTTTTCGATGGATCATTAAGTGGATTCAAAGTTGCGACAATTTCGACGTCAATCTTAAAAGGTGCTTTCTTCCATTTCAATATTAAATTTTGAACTTCTTTTTGACTGAGAGAAGATTTACACTCTGGGCATTGATTTGTTTTTGAAGTATCTAAATGATTTACTATACATTTCAAACAGAAATTTGGAACATGTTGACATTTACTACTAATAATATCATTAGCAAATTCTCTAGATAATTTATTTAGTTGACAATTTTTACATTTCATTTTTGGGAAAATGAAAATACTAAAAATGTAAATTTTTTATGTACAACAAAAAAAAGCAAATTAATAAATTTGAAGTGAAATCTTAGTTTTTAAAAAAAAAAAAGAAAAAAAAAAAAATAATAAAAAAGCAAAATTCTAGATATTTGATTTAAATGAACTAGACTATGCTGATAGTTTTAATTATCATCAATATTTTATATATATCACATACAGTTTCAAAACCGTTGCTAAAAGAACAAATAGTTTCAAATGCTCAATACTTATAAAATGAAATTTTCCATCCAAGAATTTTTTTTATTATTACCATTATTACACCAAACCAATTTATTGATTATTTAATTTATATACTGTCAATGAAGCATCATTGACACAAATATAATCTTTTGATATAACAATTTACGTCATGATGAATTATTTCTTGATTCAATGGAAATAATTTATTTGTTGTTTCAACTTGTCCCTAGAGAATTATTTAAACTTTATTTGTGCAAAATCTCTACCAAATTTATCATCAAACGATAAAGCTCTTACTATAAAGTCGAATTATCAAATTCCGTTACAGTTAGACAAGAGGGAAATCTGAATCAAAACAAATAAAATATATAATCCATTGACAGAAATCTAAGATAGGCTTGGCTTTATCAATTTTCATTGACCGATAACCTTCGCCACCACCAAAACTAAAATTCCTTATATGCTCTACAACACCTGCAAACAAAATGATCAAGATCAAGATAGATCACCCATAGTGTTGTTACGCGTGAAAATTAAACCTACGTGAATTTGTAATTCACGTACATGAAAATCGAATTAGCCAATCAAAAAGAATAATAATAAATATACATAAATAATTAATGTGATTATACTGGAAGCTAAAAAAATTTCCATATATGGTTGTATACCAACTACTTGTTTCAGTCATTGTAAATGCTCTTGGGTTAGAAAAAGAGTATGAAGCACATTTATACGAACATCTTCCGGAACAATAAAAATGCATACGATCTAAAGTAAGTATTAACAATTTATTAAAAAAAATTTATTTTTTCACATAGTAACGAGAATAATGGTGATGACAAAAAATTGCATGCCTCAACAATTACAAACTTAGACCCGTTTGAAAATTTATCAATTATTTCGTTAAATAAAAAGAATTTGATATGTTCTAATATTATTCTAACGCAAAAACAACATATATAAAAATTATGTAGAAAATTATGCATACAAAATTCCACGCCATCATATTTTTCAATTAAAAGTAAAAAAATCTGATTGTTTTCGAAAAAGAGTATATAAACCTTCGATCAGACAGCCATTACCCTACCTATGCTCAAGAGTGCTCATGTCTTTGGTCCTTTTGAGATTGTTTACAACAGTATGAAAGGGAACATTCACTTCCCGATGTATTTTCCCTTGTTGAATGAGCATTGCCAGGCGAGTAATGTAAATGGACATCAATCTTTGCGCAACATGAGTTTGTAATATTCTGGAAATAGAAAGCAGAAGTAGATGAAGAGTTTGCTATAAATGTCATCAATGGGACATAATAAAGTTGGCAAAGATACTAAATCGTCTTCTTTTTAACGCTGGTTAGTTGGTTAGCTAAATTCCTGACTATTGGTTAATTATTGGCAGATTGAAATAAACAAAAAGAAATGCAACCAAAACCTTTGATGAAACACAATGTAAACTGACCTCAAGGATTTACAGCAGAAAAAAACAAACTGCCAAACGAAATATTCTGAAACTAGAAAAAACCATTGGAGAAACTTATCACCAAAAAAATTTATCTCAAGCTCAAAAAGTCAATCATCAACCACAAAAGAACTGGTAAAGTGTCAGCGATGCTTACAAACTCAATATTCATCCTTGGATCCAGAAAGCGAAAAGGTAATCTAGAAATTAATCTTAAAAAAAACCCCCAAAATGAAAACACCAACTCTGCAAGGAAAAGTAAATAAACTACATACAAATCGAATCAAAAGAAAGAACAAATAGAACTAATGATATTTGGAAGCTAACCAAATCGGAATCCATTTATAAATAAATATATATTTGGACTTATGGTTTCTAAATTTGGTTGGAACGCCCATCGAATTTCACACAATGGTCACACTACAGCGGAGTTGAAGTCCACTTTGCATCAATATTTAAATAATTGCATTCAATTCCTTCTGTCAATTCTAAAATAATAATAATCATTATGGAAATAGACAACGATCCAGCTCAAGAAACAAACAAAATCATCATAAGAGAATCATTGACCGTCAAAAATGGCCATGCTATGATTGGGAATAGCTTTGGTAACAACACTTATTTCGCTACTAATTATAATAATGAGAAATTAACAAAGAACACCACTAACAATACCAAGAACACCACCAAGACTAATAAATATGACACTACTAATACTAAGAAAGATGACCACACTATCAAATTAACTGAACAGTTATCCAAAATGAGACTGGAGAATAAAAAACTAGTTCAGGAAAGGGAGTTTGAAAAACTTTTTGATCAAGCCAAAAGCAAAATAGAAAAATATGAACAAGAGAATCAAGATTACGAATTCGAAAGTCATTTGGCATATTTAAATGAAGTATTGGATAATCAGGAGGATCTAACAGTTTACCACAACACACCATCTATTAATGCCAGACAGATGAGGGTCAGAACAGCTCAGAGACAATTAGAATTGAACAAAAATAACTTACTTCATATTCTAACTAAAGAAGAGTTAGAAAATCTTTGCGAACATAAAAAAGAAATAACTAAATTAAAATTGCAATTGGGACAGACGGATGCTCAAACTCAATGAGCTTACCTTTATCAATTAGAAATTAAAATATGAATTACATTAATTTATTTATTGTCAATTAAAAAAATATTTTTTCATCTAAAGTCTTTATATAATTTAGAATTTAAAAATTTTACAATCTTCAATTATTATTCTATTTATATTTATGTATTTTTATTTTAAAATCAATGATGACAGCCAAATTATTTAAACCACAATTAAAATTTTATAGTAACTTTCTTTACTATCAACATTTCTACGTACGTTGCAAAGCCAAAAGCCATTTTCCATCCCAAATTTTGCTTGCAATTCACTTGCTGAATAATCCTATAATCATATCAATCGACCAATTAAATAATAATAAACATTATTGTTCATATGTTAAAGAAAGAATACACTTTGAATAAACCACTAACCATAATCCTCGTGCGTTTATATTCTCAAAATATTACCAACTTCAGCTCTCAATTTACCACCAAGTTTTAACCCAATTTTTGATTGGATCGTAGAATAATCTTTTAAAAAGAAAAAAATACATATAAATAAAGTGATATTTAAATTTTATTTATTTGCAATGCTATTAATATTAAATAATTACCTACATATTTAGCTTATTTGATACCGATCATAATTTTCTGATATGCAATTCTTGCAAAAGATGTGTACCACAATTTGTTGATAACGTTTTCTCTAATATTTCTGCTGCAACATAAAATCGCATATTATCGCAACCTTTTGATTCGTTAATATTTGAGCATTGATCTTGACTAAATTTTGTTTATCATTATTATCAGTATTATCAATGCCATCATTTTAATATTATCATTATTGTCATTATTTTGTCATTGTTTTTATTATCATTGATTTCATCCAAATTCTCAATTGGATTGTTGATATTATTCTTGAATATCATTATTAATAAAACATTTGGACATCTTTCAATTGTTCTTCGATTAACAATACTCGTAACATCCAGATAAGCTTCATGGATATACATCTTGTGTGTGTGCGCCATGACTTAGATTTTGATGATATTTAGGTTCTGGATCACTATTTGTATATATTGATATTGCGACGTGAGTTATTTTTACCAGGACGTATTTTAAGTGCGTTTGAATATTGAATATCTTTTTATGCCTGCTTTACATGCTGTATAATTAACTGATAATGATAATGATGTTGTATATTAGTTAATAAATGAATTTTGAGTTATATATATATTAAACCTGAAATTAAAGCAGTACTAGAAAAGTTTGAAGGAGTACCTATAGCCTTACTTGTTCTTTTCATATATATCTTCGAAATATATATATATATGTATATATTATACTAATGAGATCATTATTAAGAAAGTCAAGAAAGTCATTAAATTATAAATTTTTTAAAAAAAGCATTTTTACTTACCAATCTGACAATAAAAGCGATCCATATCGATATGAGTTATTATTATTATACGTTTTTGAGAATTGGAGGACGATTTGTTTTAAATAATTTTCTTTTTAGATGCAATTTTGAAATTTTGGGTTTCTATCAATCCATCTAGGTGATACTATTTTTCATTCATATAATTTTTAACCCATGGGAAGATAAATTCAATATTTTGATTTGAAAATCAGACATGCTTGTAATAAATTATCACACTATATGACTTACATTTTGGCCAATATTAACAATATATGATTGCTATAATTGATAAAAAATAGTTGGCATCACTTATAACAAAGTCAATATTATTCTTTTGGTCGGGATAAAAAAATGTGAATTAATAATAATTAATATTAAACATGTGCAATCACTGATTTGTGTAACATATTATTGACATTGTCTGCAAAGAACCCCGTCTAATGTCATAAAAAAAAAAAGGCTTTTCTCAGGCTGTTCGGCACTTGCATAGATAGATAGATAGGCTTTGAAAGATGGTTTCATTTACCAAAAAAATCATTTGTTAAAGAATCAAGTTTAATTTCATTCAGCATTTTATTAATTAAAAAAAAGGATTAAAAATTACAAAAATAATTTAAATGTTCAACTTTAATCTTTGTTATCATTAGTAGTTAAAAGATGATAATCCTTATTTTTGACCACAACATTGTCGTCTTCATCATCGTCGTCATCTTCAATAACGAAATCAACATTTCGAGTCTTAAGAAGTCGTTGACCACTTTCTAAATCTTTTTCATTCATAGCGATTTCTTCTTGTGCTTGGTTTTTATCGACTTGTTTTGATTCGTAATCTTTTATCCAAGTGTATAAGCAACTTCCAAATAGAATTATACCAATACTACCGATACGTCCAATAGTAAGAATATCACTGAATATTGTTACTCCAAGAACAGTTTGTATTACACCACGAAAAGCTGATGATATCATATGCGATATTGGTGATGTTACTTTAATTTGTAAAAATCCTGCAATGTTGATTAAAAATCCAAAAAATCCCTAAACACATAACATAAAAATTATTATACATACAACTATTAGTAAAAAAAAATTTATATCTTCCCAATGTCAATCTTCTTTTAAGAAATTACCGTTACTACGATTCCAATTAAGAAGGTGTGAAAAGATTCAGAAGAATCAGAGAACATTTGATAGATTTGAAATTCTTCACCAGTAAACAAAATCAAAGGAATGAAACAAACGGAACTTAATAAATTATTATAATAAACCAAGTCCATTGTGTTATCCTTTACGACGGCCAAACTTTTCTTTATCACAATCGCGTGTAATGCTGTTGTGATCGATGAGAATACGCCGTAGAAGACGCCAAGAAGTGAAACCGAAATTTGTTTTTCCGATGATACTCCAACAAAGAACCCAATACATACAATAAAACATGATAAAAGTATCATGTATGATGATTTCTTCTTTAGGACAATGAATGTAAATAAAACTGTGAAAGGAAGAACTAAGGCACGTGCAACCTATGCATAAAAATCAAATCAACCAATTTAATTTATTGAATTAATTGTTGGAAGAAAATAAAAGATATTGATTATATTTACTTGATAAAAGCTTGCATCAACATATTGTAGACAAACAGTGTTAAAACTTAATCCCAATACGTTAATTCCAATTAGTGGTAGTACTCCAATACATATATCTTTTTGAATTTTTGGTAATTGTACTACGCCAAAAAGACTCGAGATATGTAAAAGTATTACTGCCATAACAAGTTGTGAGAAAAGTAAGGTAAAGGGAAGTGCTGCATTATTTAAAACCCACTAATACACAATTATATTGATGACCATAGTGATGTTGATGTTGATTAAACAATGATGATATTAATTAAATTTTATTATTATTATTATCATTATTTCATACTATTTATTTATTACCTTATTTACAAGAACCATAACAAGTGCAGTTGTAATATAAAATGACACCGAAAAAATGACCATGGAACGACTGGCTTGCTTTGATTTTTCACCCATTTTTTCCTTTTTTTTCTATTATTATTATTAATCTATATAATCTATACAATTGTGAATGGCAGATTGTGAAGATAAATAATATGTTGTAATATTATATGGAAATGAGCATGTCTTAGTATATAAATAAGTATTAAATACGGAAAGAAGGTAGTTTAAGAAGAAAAAGAGGATAACAAAGGTAAAGGTTTATAGAGAAAATCAATACTTCCATTCCTCTTTATGTTTCCAAAAAAACAAAATTTTGTTGATCTTTGCCATTACTATACAATAATAATAAAATAATAATATAAGGAAAATATTTATAATCTTTTTGGGACTGTTTTTTTGAATTTGCATCAAGCTTTCGTCTGTACTGGCTATTTATTCAAGATTTTATTTTTTTTTAGGGTTATTATATTATATAGTGAATGGTAGAGGTGAGGTCACATCTTAATTAAGAATGTTTAGATCAAGTTCAGCTTGTACTGTATTTTCTTCAATAAATTTTCTTTCAATAAAACTTTTTTAGGTTACTATTATTTAAATATGGATATAACAATTGATTTAAATTGTTTTTCTGAACATCACCTAATCTTCTTGATCTTTTTAACTCAAGACAAGCTTTTGCAGATATTTTTGTTGACAACAACTATCTTTATATGCTTGTATAATGTTTAAAGATTTTGCCTTTTCTTCTGTTTATATTAGTTTTTTTTTTTTTTTTTTAAGATCCCACGTAAAATTTTTAATAATTACTATTATTAGATGGACATTTGTCAAAAAGTTTTTTTTAATTAAATTTGCATAGACTCATTTTAATCTCTTCCTTCTCCTATTATGATTTCCATTAAAGCAACTCAGAGAGCAACAATATTTGAGTACAGGAATCCATTTCGATACAATATTTTAATCTAAATACGTTATCATTAAAGCTACAGAGAGAGTAATATAGATAAACTGGTAATTTCTTGCACAAAATTAGAAGGCTAATACTTGAATTACCATATAAATTAAGTAAATTATTTTCCAAAATTATCCCTTTTAGAGGTAATTGTGGTATTGAAGAATTGGCCTCTATATAATTGGCACAAATCATGTTATGAAATCAAAAAGATAAAATAATATTTATGGAAATATCACACGGCTATAATTGAATTCAATAATAATAATGGTGAAATCGTAAATTGCCTAACACTAAAGTACCTCATCAACAGTTTAAAATGTAGATTGCAGTTTGTGATAAATGGGATTAATAATAAGAAAATTAATTAATAGCCAGAATAGGACCCGAACAATTAATCAAATCAATATTAATTTATTGATATATTAATATAGAGATTGAGTATTTTCAAGGAATATATATTGATAATCTGTGTCTTTTTCGAAAAAAATGGATTACAAATATTCACTTGAAAATACTTCGAGCACATGAATGTTGTACCAGAGGATTAAGTCCATGGCGCAAAAATTCAGTTTGAAAGGCATTTATTTAAATCATCCAGTATCTATTTTAATAACTGGCATCACTCTTTTTTTCTCACATTACGTTAACCCAGTTACGGGAGATGCATTAAACAATGGTGGCATATTATTAATATTCCAACTTTGTGGGTCATTTTATTGACAGCATTAAAGCATAATTGTATTGTATAATGGTTGTTTCTCCAATGGATCTTGAACATCATTTTGTTAAGAAATCTTTATATTCTTCTTATGCTGGACTGACTTGAATATTTGTTCTTCAAGTTATCAATTGCTTGCAACTAATAAAACCAAATAGTATACAAAATTCTGGTTGGCTAACTTTACGCGCGCAAATTTAAATATCCAAACAATTCTATTCATTCAAAATCAATAATTTATTACAAAGTCTATTATTACACTTACTTAAGGACAATTAACTATCAGAAATAATTGAATAAACATGACATAATAATACATAAAAATTCAAAATTGTATTTCACTACTTGGAAACTTTTAGTATACTAATTTTTTGGATGATACCATAATAAACTTGATTATTTTATAGAATCTCTAAATATTGGTTTGTGACGAAATGAACATTTGACGAAATGGACTTTCGACGAAATGAACTTTCGATGAAGCAAACTTTCAACGAAACAAACTTTCGACGAAATGGGTGTCGACGAAATGACTGTCGACGAAATGATTGTCGACGAAATGAATCAGACCCCTTTATTGTATTTTATGTTGTATGAATCTAAAAAAAAATTAAAATAAAATATAAAATTCTTTAACTGAGCGAAAAAATTTATAAAAAATTAAATTTACACACTTCTATGGTAAATGGGTTATAAATGGCATTTTTAGGAGTAGAATTTACAACTTTTTATATGTTCGTTTGCATACCAATTCAATTATCCAATTTTTTGTGGTCATCAACAAAATGTGCACATTTTTTATGTAACATTCAATTTCCTACACTGGTTGATGCTTTATTAATATAAAGAATTATGATGAAAAATTCAATAAATACAGAAGATTACATGCCCAAAACTATTTGCTACATGATTTTTAATATATACCTTTCAAATCTTTTATAACATCTGGAATGTATAAATCAATGACACCTTTCCATGCATACAAGTCTTTTAACCAATGTATGACAATTGATTGTGGTGATGCCCATTTTCTCCCTACAACATAAAATACTGGGATCCTTGGGTCTTGAAAAAGTAAGCAATGTTCATCAATTGGATTTAAAGTTGAATTTGCATGATTAATTAGCCATTTTCCCAACCTTGTGTCTTCGCCCCCCCTCCATTCGGTTTTGTTGAATGGAGTTGTTGAAATCAGATGTGGATAATTCATCGAGAGAACTACAAGCATACCTGTAATATAGTACTTATGCTTACATCCGTAATACACATTATCTCGTGGCAATGGTCGAAGGTTAAGTGCCAGATTTTGAAAGTGTACAAATACGTCATCATCTGCCTTTGCTGCATAATCATATTTCATGGTACCGAGGTGCTCCCAAACCCACTTCCAGTAATAATACGCTTTGCCATTATTCATATTCTCTTCCATATCCAGCATTACAAGATCGCCATAGGTATCATTCTCAGTAGTCAATTTTAATTTCAAATCGGGTGTGTACACATCTTTTGGTGGTCTTCCTAGGATAAACTTGAAATCCACGTTGTCGCCAATCAAATTTTCTTGTTGCTTTAAATTTATAGCTCGTACTATACTTCGAATTTTATGCCCTTTTGCTGTCGTCCATATACCAATGAAAACACGGATTGGTGACCAATTCCACAATTCTTTGGAGGAGATTCCATTTTGTTCATGATAACTTTCACATTCCATTTTAGATTTGAATGGAATTGGCTGGTCTTGGTATGCCTGCATTTGTTCAAGGGTAGGTTTACCATGATAATTGAGAATGGGTCTTATCTTTACTGCTTTCGGTTTTGAAGCTGTTGTCGGTGTAATTGTTTGATTTAATTTTGAAGCCTTGGTTATGGTGGTTGACTCAATTTGAAGATCGTCATATTTATCGGGAATTTGATGGAAATCTTCGACTGAAAATACAGTAATGTTGAAATAATCTATTATGTAGGTTTGATGTGTGTGCGTATAAATATATATGTGTCTCGTAAAAATAAAATTTATAAAACATATACAAATTTACTAAAGTCATATAGAAATTATGCAGAACGAATGAATCCGACCTCCCTGTATACTTTCTGTATAATAATAGTGAAATATATGTTATTATTATGGTTATTATTATTTGGAGTATTGAGAATGTTAGATTCCTGTAAAAAAAATAATTGATATTTTTCAAAGAAATATTTGTACTTTATTTTGCTTTCTACATGTAACAAAAAAAAAATTACACGCATTCTGCATAATTTCTGTAGAATTTTAGTAAATAAATATATTATAGGGATGGAAATTTGAACCCACCATAATAATAATTTAGGCAGAGAATGATGATAAGAATGGTTTGCAAAACACAAGCAAATTTAATTAATGAGCAAGAGTAAAACATTTCACCTAAACAATAAAAATTTACGTTGATATGGCCCTTTTTTAAATAATTCAACGCTTCATCTGTGTGCCAAATAGAGATGTTAAATTGTTGATTTAACTGCAGTTTAACCACGGGTTAACCATTACAGACAGTTAAACCATAGTTTAAACCGCGGTTTGTTGATCTGATTAAGTATTAATATATGTTCAACAGTGGTTTAAAGCCGCAGGTTTACAACCGCAGTTCAACTCATTCAACATGGTTTTTACTATTTAAAATCCTTAGTGCCAAATAAACTCTGTTTGTTATTTTGATATGTAAAATAAATTGTTTCGAAACAATTATACATTTTGACTACAAGTTAAATTGAATTTTTTGTGGAAAAAATGTTATACAATTAATATTAATATTAATATTAATATATTATTTCCGATTTAGTCACGTGTACCAAGTTTCCCTGTTATCTATAAATTAACACTGGTGTCAAATTGGTGGTGATTAGTAGTCTTTTAAGCTCCAAAGAAATTAAAAAATGTCGTTTGAAAAACGAAAGTAGCAAATCATAATTTAGCTAACCACACCACGATAAAACAAATGTTTTAGAAATAAACCCAAAGAAAAGAATTCATATTATAGATTTTTTACAATGTAAATTTTCGAATACTTAAAGTATTTACTTTTAAATCTTGCCTAATTATAATAATTTTCGTAAAAAAAAATTACATGGGTTTTTTTATTATTGCAAAAGTTTTTCTCTCTCATTAATATCAATATTAAAACAATTCAATAAGTTCAATCACGTGAAATTTTTTGGGATGAGAATTGATTTGATAATTTTGATAGTAAAACTAATAAACTAATTTTTTTTGAAATAAACTAATATTTTGATAATTGAAGTCGAAATTTCAGTTTGATTTCCAAATTGACTAAATCAAAGCTTTTCTATGACTCTAATAATAATTAATATACCAGTTTTTGAATTTAAACCAATTAGGAAAATTTTCATCTAAAAATGCAAAATGTTTCAATTAATCCTTTATTTTGACAGGATTTAAATTTCAACAAAGGCTGTTTCAAAATAACTCTACATTTAGTTAATCGTTTAATAAAAGATACATCAGTCCATCATTATCCTCCATTATCCAACCAAAACAAATGAAAAAATTCTTTTGTTGCTTAGGTTTAACTCCTTCGAAAATCTATTTATTTACTATTTACTATTATTTTCATGTTTGACTCGTCATATATTTATTCATTTATATTGCATGGCCATTTTCTGTTTTATACGTGAATATCAAAGATAATATCAGTCGATATTGTTGCTAATTAATTATCCAACACGTATAAAAGAACCCCGCAATTTATGTGCTTTCTAAATGGGTTTTCTGTTAATAAATAATAATTCCTTTGGCACAAGATCATCATAAACCTATATAAAATCAATCCAAACCATTCGCTAACTATCTCACTCCTCTAACCATAATTGGTGTGATTTTTCTCATATATAAATGAATCTTTCCAACCAATGCTGTGATAAAAATGGCGTGTAATTTTAATTCAATGTTGAAAAATTTACTTGTACAGTGCAGGACACCTAATCCCGCAACTTACTGCGCCACGACGACTAATTTTGGGAAAAATTTCCAATCAAAAATGCAATAAAAATTGTTTTGTCATGTGATATTTCCTAGTCATTCCATAAATAGTAAAATCGGCAATAAGAATAAACATTGGGTTACCTAATATGGATGTGATCATCAACTAAAAATTCAAAAACTTTTATTTTGTTTCAATTTGTTCATTTTTATATATATATAAATCGCGTGTAACGCGACAGTTTTGGGCTTAACATAGTAAACTTGTGCAACTTTGAGGCTTGATCTCTCCATGGTAATGTGACATATCAACAAAATGAAATCGTAGCTTTGTGGAGAAAGGTCTTAGCTTCAAAATCATGTTTTGTTTTTTTGGTGTTACATTTCCATTCTGGTATACTAAAGAATATACAAGACAAATAAAAAGTTGTGGGACTAGGTGTCCTGCACTATAATTAACATTTAAAACCTGAATGTTACCATTTTTACATTTGGAACTTAAATCTTGAACTAACTGTTTTAAATTTAAACTTCCTGAATATATTCTAGTGTTTGCCAGCCAAGGAATTTTTTAACGGCTAAAAAAAAAATTTCTTTTAACATTTATTTTTACAGCTGGAATTCTAGTGCAGAATTCAAAGGCATAGATATTTAGTTGAGATGGGTCCATCTCCAATAAAACATACATTTGCTTAAAAAACAAAATACAATAACATTATAGCAGGATAAAAGTCATAGAGTTTCTATTCGTCTTATTTTAATTCGAATTATTATTCGTTTATTCAAACTATTAAAACGAAATATCATAATAACAATACTAAATAATAGTAATGATAATTATAGTAATAATAACGATAGTAGTGGTAATAATAATACCGGCAAGTTTATCACCATCTGAAAAGTTTTTTCATCTACTGGGATTTAAGCCGGCTAAGGTTTTTCTACTGGCCAACATCACTAGTGGTGACACCAAAACTCCAAAGAAAATATCAACATACCAATGGTAACAGCATTAATACTATAATTAATGGCAATTCCTATTCTATGTACAATTATAACCAGGGCTGGCCGCGTAACTCAACTAGCACTATTTAGTCATATGTTAAATCAAGTTTAGTCAAGGCTCTGTCAACCCTGATTATAATAATAACATTGTATTAATATAAATATTTGTTTTCTTCAAAAAAACGGATCTACAGTTAAATGACTAAGTAATTATTGTTACGCGACCATCAAAAATATTCTAGTTGATATTACTAATGGTAGCAAGTAATGATAACCTTTTCTGTTTATTAATTTATTTTATAATAATAGAGAATGAATGATACTATTTTAATAATAATTCTTATTATATATATATATATAACATTATATTAATATCAAAACGGATTTATAGTTAAATGACTAATTATTGCTACGTAAACATCAAAAAAGTATAACGTAGTACTACCATCAATAACAATTCCTATTACTATGGTATTGTATTAGTATATTTGTCTTCAAAAAACGGATCTACGATTAAAATTATTGTTACGCGACCATCGAAAAGAAAAAAAATTTAGCATCAATATCAAAATACCTTTAGTTGGTGATTACTATTATTAATATAAATTTGTATTATTGCATATTAATTTTAATATGTTTCATTTCAATAGAAATGAAAATTCTGTATAAAAAGATCCTATTAGTATGCATTAGTATTTTTTTTCCGCAATTTAATTTTTAAATACGCCTAATCTACCCAACCCTCCAATAAAGTTTTAAAATATGCTGCGGTCACAGATGGTTTTCGCATGGAATCTCTTAGTATATAATAAATCAAGGAATCTATGAATATTTTGTTAGGGATTCCACGCGGGACGGGGAAAAATTCCTGGGTCAATATTAATAAAAAATTTAAAGGGATCCTTAAGCTTAAAACATTACTGATGATCGTGTAAACCGTAATGACATGACACTTCTTCTGGGCTTGTCAATTCATAAACTTCAGCACAATTTTCCAAAAATTCTTTACTTCCTTTCCAATATTTTTATCAATTACCATCTTAGTCTTTCATTTAGATATTATTTTTATATCACCATGAACTTTTGTTTTGATATAAATCAATTACTTGCCAAGCAATTTTTTATATTTTTAAAATAATTTCGCCCAATTTCCAGCATGTTGAGATGATTTTCTGACAAAAAGCTGTAGTATTACTTCGGCAGCAGAACGTTCTTTTATTGATGGGTATTCTTTTTGAGCGGTCCACGACACTTGTGTTAACAATTTGCCAAGGACTGTGTGAAGACCTGGATAATCCTATGTAAAAGCTAAAGGTTTACGCATAAATCAACTGTTGATAGAATAACTGACCTTGCCTTACTTGATTGTCGGTGAAACAGGTGTTGGTAAAATGACGCAGATCCGAATGGCTTATTTTGATTTTCAAAAAAAATAAATAAATAATAAAATAAAATTTAAGAATTTAATTTCTGTAGTAATACATTGACAAAAAAAATAAATAAATAATTTCTGTCTTTTAATATTATTTATTATTTATTTATTATTTATTTATTTAATTATTTAATTATTTAATTAATTATTATTTATTTATTTATTTATTTATTTATTTATTTATAGACAAAAAGTCCAGCAAACAAATAACTAATATCAAAATTTAATTATAAGCAAATTTCTGTTGTAATACATTGATTAGCCAAAACATACACAAAAAAGATTTTTATTTCGAGCAGGAACGCAATTTCACCATCAGAGCAATGACAGTAGTATTTCTTGATAATCTAGAAAGATACAAGATTGGTCAAAGAAAGAGGCTTTGTTCCGTTGTTAGAGGAAATTACTCGAGAGGTTGGTTCATACCCAACCGCCTATGCAATTTTTTATAAATGCATCTGGGCTTGGCTGCAATGGTTGTATGTAGCAAACCATTGACAAGTATAAAATGTTTGGTGACGAATTGGTTCCTATCGAACTCATACCATCTGGCGGTGTGATCGCAATTATAGACAAACAAGCGATTTTCGTTAAAAGATGTTAGTGATCACGAACTTGCCCATCTTTTAAAAATTTATTATGTTTATTATTTATTCTATATATTAAGTATATTTATTTTGCGAAAACTATTATGAACATTAATATAAATAAGATATGGAGTATTAAATATAAGCATTAATTACACTTTGGTTGAGTTCCATATATATACAATATTTTTCAAATTAGTATTTTTTTGTTCACGAATTATTTTCTTGCGTCCTTCTTTAATTTTATATGTGTATAGGCTACGTATTCTGGCACAACCACTTGGACCACTAACAAAATAATCTGCGTTCATTAATATCAATTTATCCATAATACCCTGTACTCCCGCTCCTTTTAATTCATGTTGTACTGCCTTTTGATCCAACCTTTTGTCATCAGATAAATAATCAAGTGCTTTCATTGATACCCATGTCTTTACTGAAAGTAAAGAATTTAAATAACTTATTGCCAAATGATGGTTCTTTGTAATTATATCCCAAGTATCGGATTGTGATACATTATTATTGATATTATTTAATGGATAGTCAGTAGCCAAATAAACATTTTTTATTTTTGTTTTGTTTTTTAATTTTTGAATAAATCTAACAAGTTGTAATGAACACTTTGGAGCTAATTCTTCATCCGCTGATTCCATTCTCCAATGTATGGCAATAAAAGGTTTTAATTTGTTAACAACTCTACTGCTAGCTTCAACTATATGTTTTGCATAAGCTAAAACTGATCCTTTTTCCAAAAATTCACCTCCATAAAGAATATACCTTATCAATAATATTTCAACGTCTGTATCAAATTCTTTCATTAAAAAGCTTTTCATCTCTTCTCGATACTCTTTAGTACGTATATTAGCTCCACAATAAACCTCTTTGTAATCTATTGGTTTGAGATTTAATGAATTATAACATTGTTCATCTTCAGGATTTTTAAAAAATTGGGTTGAAGGTTTTGATGATGTGAATCTAGGTTCTTTATGTGACATGTAACTAAGAGTTACATTAGGTTTAAAACTACGTTCTCCAATCCAATTATAAAAATCTTTTTGTGTAATAACTTGTAAACCTGGCATATTTTTTTTTAGTTGTTCGATATCATAATAAAACTCAAACGGAAAATCAGAACACGCATTCATTTCAGAATGTCCAACATTTGTCAATACCAATGTTCTATTTAAGAATATTGCTAATTTTGCAAGTGACGAGAAATGTAAATTGAGTCTAGATTCTTGTTCCCCTAGTACTCCATAAACGAACATAAATTTGCATTTCGGTTCACCACAATATTTCAAATTTATAGAAATATCTTCTTGTGAGAGAGTTGTAAGTGGGGATGATGAAGGCGGCGATAACGATGAATTTTGGTTATTAAACAATAGATTTACAGCAAAGTAACTATAAAAAATCCATAATACGAAAATGATGAATAATACTTTTAGAGATACAGAAATTCGAGAATAAGAATTTATTGATTTTTTTGTTATTGGGGACATCTTTGAAGATAATAATTAATCAAAGAGTGTGTTTTATTAAAAAAAACAATTCAGAGAAAAAGATTTTATAAACGAATGCAGAACAAATTATTATTTATTTCAGAACGGGCGCCGGTGTAACGTAGAGTAACCGCATGATAATAACAAGATTAATCTTTGCATAATTATAATACATTGTGATTAATTTAAAATTTTTTTAAATGTGATACATGCATCTTTCATTCACCTATCATTTATTCAATTCATTAATCCGTTCTAGATATAACGTTGAAGCAAATAAAAAAAGTGGTAAGCATTTACTTCAACATTCTACTAGTTGTCAGAAATTTCATGATGTTCATAGCTAGTCAATTATTTTGTGGCAATATTACAGTCAAACCTCGTTTCAATGAATCTTGTATCATCAAATTATAATTAAATTCGAGTTTAACTTCACATATAAATATACATATGACAGGTCCCTCTTATACTTAGTGTCGCAAGTCAGCTAGGAAGTCACAAGTCGCGGCTAGCCGACTAAATATTTTATAGTTACGACTAGATTTCAGCCGTGACTGATCAAAAATTCAAAAATAGTCCCAATTGTATTAATTATACAAACGTACGTAAAGTACATAATCTTGACAATATTAACCATTGAATGTACTGTATATATTCTCCTAATATTCAATTAATTGGATTCCTTTAAAAAATTTTCTAAAATAAATTAATAAATAATAAAGGCACTGTCTGTGTTAAAATAACCACTCAATGAATGTATAATTAACAACATATTCTTTTATAGCTTAATGAATGGTTTAGTGGAGGAGTTCCATATTACAATTTTTGGATAATTATGAACTTTTGATGATAAAAAAACATCCCGGATCATTGGATTTGGATCCGTGGGTATTAAAAAGACAAGCCGATATGATTCTATATATTAGTCAACTCATAGCTGAAATCTTGCATGTTACTATTATCACTTCAAAATAAATAAATGTAAAAAAAAATTAAATTCTACGCAAATTAAATTCTACATGTAATATTATTACTGTGCAACATTGGTAAACAATCCAGCTTCTTTTACTATACAAAATAAATACTACTCATACTGTTATCTTTTTCTACAAATAACAATAATTTTTTTATTTGCCTTCAGCGAATGAAAATGAAAAAATAACTGATTTTTTGTTTTTTACCTTCAGAGAAATGAAAAAACTGATTGATTTTTTGCAACCTGCATGCTATAATTAAAATATTTCTCAGATAATAACATATAGTTAAAAAAAATATTGGCAGGAGAATTTTTATAGTTGATTAGTTTTTTACATAAAGTGAAAAAATAAAGTGAACCTTTACATATTTGATCTACAAATACATTTTTCTACAACAAAACGATTACTTTTGTTTTCAATTCAACACCCAAATTTTACAAAAAATTCCTTCCCAAAAAAATATTTTAGTTCTAAACAGAATGCATTAATTCGAATTCAATTCTGAATCCAATTCAATTCCGAATCCAATTCAGAATTCTTATCCATATTCATTAAAATTGAACCGCGTTTTTTATTTTTTTTACCTGAAGATCTACTTTGTTGATACTTTATTAACATAAAAAATTACACAAATTTTGATATATGAGGCAAATGATAAACGTATTAACCCTTTTTATTGAAAAATTCGATAAATATGGACATGCATCAAAACTATTGGCCCGAAATTTATTATATGTTAAAAAGACAACAATTAGTAAAGTCACGTTTTATTTATTTTAGTTAGGACTAACGTTGGGTAATTGATGAGCGTTACTAACTTAATTTGCTTTAGTAAACTATTGTCCAAAGGTTAATCAGAAATACTGACGGTGTATTATAAATGTAAACCTTTTAAACGGGTTGTTTAAGTTGTTTTGTAAATAATCCAAAAGCGAGTTTGCAATCAGCCAGACAAGCGTAAACGGAATAAATCTGTCAAAAGTAAATAAAAAAGGAACATTATGGAAGCATTTGAGATTTATAAAAGAGACATCTTTATTTATTTATAGTTATCTGGTGCCATTAAGTGTGCTTACGGATTCGCTGAAGCTCTCTATGTACAACAAGAAAGAGGCAGTAGACGAAAGCCAAAGTAAACTCGTAAGCTAGTTAATTGTCAAGCGCCGAATTATTGTGAACTGCTTTCTTGCAATTAACTGACAAGCGTAGCCCAAAAGCTAAATTATCGTCAGCCATACTTATTAAACAATCAGCGCTATCAAAAAGGCTACCTTGCATTAGCCGACTTGCTGGAGGTAAGTACTGTTTTTTCGGATGATACATTATACATTTGCGAAAGGATGTCTTGAATCTTGGATAATTTTAACGTGGATTAATAATATTGAGATCACATAGAGTACAAGCAAAAAATACCAGATTATATTTTGACAAAGATAAATCCGCTAAAAAGAAGAAATGTTGGTGAAAATTAGAAGGAAATTGATTTCTATTAATATTTAATATTAATCAATTTTAACCAACCAGATCACTGTCAAAACTAGAATTTTTGCCAGCGCTAATTTTTGCTTTTAGATTAATTGCTCCAATTATCTTACCCTAGTATAGGAATTTTTGTACAAGTTACAAGATTTTTAATGAAATTCCACTTTTTTAGTTCTCATTTGCTTTTTAAAGTTATTAAAATACATATGAATGATTAAAATAATTTAGGAAACAGCAAAAATGAGACGTTATGTGCTTAGTGGTTATGACACGTAATGTATGACGAAACTTTTGACTTTAATCATTGAAGTAATGAAGGTACTGACTAAAGGTAGTTAATTTTTCACCAAGGGCCATTTTGACGATTTGGCGAAAGTAAAAAGTGTTGACAAAAGTAAAATTGAATTTTTTTGTTTTATATATATGTAAGACATCCCTTAATTACAGAGAATAAATATTCCGAGTAAAATTATTTTGAAGACAAGAATCTAAATAATTGTTGGTTGATAATATATTTTAATAAAAATTAGATCTAATTTTTACTTGTTTTGCCAATGACTTCAATGATTTTGATTTTCATCAAGGGTTTTGACTTTCGTCAAGGGTTTAGTCTTTCGTCAAGAGTTTAATCATTTGTCATTTTTTAGTGCATTTGACGAAATAGTTTCTCAATTTTTAGTGACACGTATTAAAAAGTTAAAATGACATAAAAGCGCGTGTTTTTTTTTTAATCCCACTTTCTAACTTTTATTAAATAAATATAATAATAATAATAATAATAATAATAATGCCCAAAAGACAGCCACAAACTAAAAAAGAATCTCAAAGTAATAATAGTTCAGAACAAAACGGGTAAGCCTATTATTATAAATAATTATTTTCACGCGTCTTAGGATTATTATTATTATCATCATCATCATTTAATAGAGAAGATATGGTTCAAATGTTTTCTGTTTTCCAAAGTAAGTTTATTAAAAGGAGGAATTGTAATGATAATAGTAATATAATATAAAACAACAATAATTGTTGTTGTTGTTGTTGCTGCTAGCACGTATGGAAAAGAAAGTAAGGGATAGACAAGAAAAGCTTGAAAATGATTGCAATAAAACAATGCAACAAATGAGAAAGTTGACTCAAGAACTTGTTTCAAAACAAAAACAAGAAATGTAATTTATATTTATTTATCTTAATTAATTGATTTATATTTATTCTAATAATACACTCGATTATATAGAGAAATGAAAGTTAACAAATATAAGAATCAATATCAAGAATATAAGGAAGAAAAATACTCAATTTTAGAAAGATTGAAATCGGAAAATTTAAAATTATTGGTAAGAAAACATTTGTATAATAACATTTCTATCATTGTTATTATTATCAACTATAATTAATTAAAATAACATCATCAAATCACAGCAAAATTATAAATCAATCGTTAATGAATTAGCAAGAGTTGAAATGTCTCAAATGAAAGAATTCCAAATATTTGAGAAAAAATATAATTCATTTATTGAAGAGATTGAAGCAATTCAAAATGAATAATCCATTGACAAACTATATATATATATTAATATATGCACAAATAATAATATTAAGATATATAAATAACTAGAATATTTAATAAGTAAAAATATTATTTTTTTAACCTGATATTTGATCGGATGTCTTGCAGCTCAATCACTTGTCGCTCGATGTTTTGATGTATAACATAAATTTCTCCAAAAAAGTATTTTTTTTAAAAAACCCATTATATTGAATGTTCTTAATGAATATATAGAGTTGGAAATTGGTTGTCAAAAAAAGTCCAGAATAAAAAAAACCGGGGCAAGAAAACGAGGAGAGGGGAAAAAGGACAGTTAACATAACATGTTAATCTTCCAACTATATATAATGATAGAATAATCAAATTATTAAAGTTGACTTTAGATATCGATATAATTTAAATATCATTCGCTATTTTGCATCAGACCTAGTCGGGTCACTCCCTCTTCCATCTGAAATTAATCATTTTGGGAACCCTTAAAGCAACACTTTATGACTCGTTTAGCGAATGAAGCCTTGTGTTGGCATGCATAGCCAACACTCCCAGATGAAAATATTTCAACTATATCTGGAAATATGAAGCAGAATGAAATTTCCTGCCACTTCTCATCCAGTACTGGTAGCAGTTGTGGTGAAGGGTTGGAAATAAGGTCTGAAAAAAAAAAACGGAAATTCCTCTTGAATGCTAAGAATTTTCTGAAAGAAAAATTTAACAAATTTTTACACATAATCCTACTCAATTAACCTATTGTTAATTTAAAGCTAGCCTACCACCTTTAAATAATTAAATAGGCATAATTAAATAAATCTATCTAAATAATTATACAAAAAGATAACATGCTAAAGGCAAAAATTTTCTCACTTAGCCCCAAAAAATATGAAATTCTGACATACTGAAAATTGGATGAAGTGGCTTGAAAATGTTTTATTTTGTAATTACGTTTTCTTATTTTTTATTCTGATTTTAATTCTTTTAACTTTAACTTGATTTGCTGATTTGTTTTCATCAACGTTTCTTGTTGGTGAAGTACAGTCCGTTTCTGTGGTTGAGTTACTTTATGAGCGTATCTAGTAAAACTATTGTGAATAAGAATCTGTGAACATCTTTTTATACAGATTGAGATTACAAAGATCACTTACCTTAAATTTCTTCACTAATTTGATAACATTTTCGATTTGTAATAAACACATATTTTCCCCTCCCCCAACATGAGAGAAATTAAAAGCGCTACTCTTTAAAATTTTACTTGACAAACTTAACAAACTCCAAACTCTAAAAAACTCAAATTTTAGTTAGATGAATCCATCAACAACTTTACAACAAAAACCGGTCATATAGACCTTTTACACAACAACAAAAAAAAAACAATGTTGGATTGGATACATCCACTCACACAACACCAAACTAAAAATGGATAGCTGAAAAGATGAAAAATTTCAATAATGAATGTTTTTCGCCTTCCTTGATGGATGTATATAATAGTGAAAAAAGTGGCGAATATAATAAATGATTTGTGTATGATAAGATGCTCGAGGTGTTGCAATTTGGCCACCTGTTTGAAAAGTCAAAAGAACTCGTAATGGCTGCTCAAAGATTTGATCGGTTCAAAGATTTTTCCTTTATTTATCAGATCAACATAATATTAAAAAATTTATTTAACTACATCTTTGAGAAATCTCATTAAGTGATGATGACTCTATAAAAAGAGTTGGCAAAGGCGGTTGGAATGAATTCAAAGCATTAACCTTAGAAAATAAATTATTTTCATTTTGCAATAAATTTTGGTCGATTGATCAGTATATAGATTTTTCCTATGATTGGTCAGAAGTAAATGCTGACTCAGCATCGGTAATGAAATCTATTATACTACTTTCAACTAATAATATTTAACAAACATGCTTGCTTTTACAAATGTATTTTTTATGAATTATTCACTGGGATTTTCCCTGGTTTTACTTTATTATAAAACTTACAAGAACCAGGTGACGCAATAAAGTTGAGAAAACCTGTAATCAAAAGTATTTCTCAGAGGTTCCATACTAACACCTACTTTAATAGAACACATGCGTCAAGAATATCTTTACAATTAATTATTAAAAAAACAAGGAAGAATTGTATTACAGTTAATCATGACGTCGAGCAAATTTTATTTAAATGAATCTTTCGAAATAATAATTTGCCAAAGTTTTCCTATATTGTGATTACGATATCTACATTGCATTGTTGTCACATAGAGATTGATACCGTTAACCATTAATCTTGGGTGTTGCAAATTTCAAAGAATACATAAGCGTGTAATGATGAAATAAATATGAAAAATTCTGGTTCCACCAGAGTTTCCAGCTTCTCTAGAGAGCACCAATCTTTCTTTTGACTAATACTAATGATGTCAAGCAGCAGAAAATTTTCCCCATCCCACAATTTTTTGTACATATCACATGACCAATTTTTTTCGCCACAAATAACCCAGTTTAGAGTTCAGGCAGTTTTAAAAACAGACTTTTGACCAGTCAAATTCGAAATATGAACGTAGTTATATAAATATTCTTAGGCATGCATGCTAAATTAGAGCTAAATTTACTCAAATAGTTTAGTTCCCAATCTGCAATTCATATTTTTATCGTTATATATATATATATATATATATATATATATATATTAATATTCTTTTATTTACCGTTAATTTTCTTGAGCATGTGCTTCAAACACATATTTGAAGTGCGTTTAAAGCAGATATTAAAAACATTAGTGGTTAAACTCGGTTTAGTTATGCTCTACCAAAGAAAATTAACGTCCTTACTCACAAAGCATCATAAAATTTATTAAAATTTTAAAATAAAGTACATCAATTCGTTACCTGAAACTTGGAGCCAAGAAAGGTGAACAGAAAAAAATATATATTTAAAAGATAAATGACCAAATAAATTAAAGGCTGAAAAATTTATCAGAATTAGATTTAGAGCATCCACCTACTCCATCTGAAGCTGGATCAGCAACATCACCCAGATCTCACCAAAAGAAAAGTTTCATCAGAAAACAGGCCTTGTTTTTCATTTTTTTGGTATTTATGCAAACACTAATTCCCGCACATAATAATAAATAATGTTACATTCTTTCATTAGCTCATAATATTGTAACGATGAATGTGACAAGTGAATTTTATGAATCTTTAATGAGACTGTTAATAATGAAGATAATGAATGTTTTGATACAGCTAATATATCCCTAATGCCACGAGAGAGATAATAAAAATATTCGGAAATTACATAATAAATATCCAAAACCTGGGATTATTTCAAAGATGACGGAAATAGCATTGACTGTAAAGTATTAAATTGTGACGCTAGATATTCAAGGAATTCTTTTTTTTGGAAAAAAAGCCAATCATAAAACAGTCGTTGAATTGTTTGAGAGGATTAAGGAACGAAATCCCTATCATAGTCATTTAGCATGTACATAGGTAAACTCGATAAGTCGGACACAAATGGCTGGACATGGTGTCCGACTTATCAAGAGATCCGAGTTAACAAAATATGCAATTTTACAAAAAAAAAAATAAAAAAAATAAAAAATAAGAAAATCGTTGTTTAAATCATATTTATTTATTTATAATAATAAATGAAAAAATAATTTAATAAAACAGATAGAAGATAAAACAAAAAAATCTCTACTCTTTATCTAAATAAATATTCATACTGGTTTGTACTAAAGAATTATTTTGTTTTCTATTAATTTTCCATTTTAAATCTTTTAATCATTTAATGATGAGACAACAAAACATGAATTCATTTAATGATGAGATAATAAATGACATAATTGATAAATATAACAATAAAATACATTATTTGCAAAGACAAATTTTTTAAAATGATTATAATTGATAATAATATTATTCACGAAACAGATTTATTACAAATCATGAATAATGAAATTATTATTACAAAAATTTATTGGATAACACATTACTAAAAATAGTAAAGATTATCTCTCAAGATTTACGAAAATCACGTGAACCGACTTATCGAGAGTCATTTATTATTATCTGGCTGGAGGAGTTGTCGACTTACAGCTTAACAAGTGTTTATATATGTGTCCGACTTATCAAGAAATTTTTAAATATAAAAAAAAAGGGCTGTAAATTTTTGTCCGAGTTAGGCCAAATCCGACTTATCGAGTTTACCTATGTATATATAATAAAATTAAAAAATTCATGTGACTAAATTAACCAGTTAATATTAATAATTTACACTTTCACTATTTATTTATTATTCATTATTAACAGATACTATTAAATATGAAATATTATTGATTAACAGGCTCCATGGTCTAGTCGTATGATTCTCGCTTTGGGTGCGAGAGGTCGTGGGTTCAATTCCCGCTGGAGCCCATCAAAAAAATTTTTGGCAAATTTTTTTCAACAAAACTTTCATTAAATGATATTCAGCAAAATCAAAGATTATTTTTTTAAAAAAAAAACATACTAAATTTTTCATATTGCAACTATCTACTTTCTCTAACAATTCTGTTATTATCTGCCACAGGTAAAAAAAGGACAACTTGGAATAAAATCAGTGAAATATCAGGTACCTGATTTTAGCTGATTTTAAGAATGGTGATGATTTTTCATATCTGATTGTTATTGAATTTTGGCGCTCATTGGCAACAATCAGTAACCAAAATGTAGAAACTCAGTATCCAACAATCAGTAAACTATCAGGCAAAAAAATGTATCATATCAGACACCCTGAACTTTAGCTGATCTTTTTTATTGCTGGATGATTATTCATTGATTTATGAAAGAAGAGTTTTACTGATTTTTATCAGATTTGCTAAATTTTGAAACTCATTCATTTGTTTTATTTTAAAACTCGGACAGGTTTTTTTCTTACATTGGAAATTGAACCACTTACCTCTGTTATCCATTGTTCGCTTCTTATCCATTATACTATATAACATTAATCTGCAAGTTATTTTAATTGCTTATTATAACTTGCATCAATAATAATGATAAGGTATTCAGTGACCAATTAGAACAATTCGATAACAAATCAAAAAAAAAATAAATTATTCACCCGATTTTTGGCAATGTTAATAATATTAGGATTTTTTTCATCCAATATTGGTAACGGGTTAATCTGTTAAAATAGTAAGTTCTTTACATGTTTCTCTATATTGTTTAAAAATTGCTTTTCATTGAAAAATAATCAATAAATCTGAACACCAACATTTAGGAAGATTGTGATACTAATTTTATTTTACTAAGTAGAAGTCATAATGTATTAGACCTCACTTCAGCATAAAAAAAACCAATATTATGTTGCTAATATTAATGGATTGTTAATATTAATATTGATATTGATAGTGATAGTATTATTAATGAGTAACACCAAATCCTTCAAAATAAAAAAAATTACAACCAACTTTTAAAGTAAAATTATTGTGATTTAAATTATGAATGGGATTTTGGGATTTGAGAAGCATCTATTATTTCAAAATAATCCCAGGTCTTGGATTTTTTTATTACATATTTTCTTATAATATTTCTATTACGTGCAAGGTTTTCATTATCAAAACCTTCATTACCTTCAGCCTCATTCAATGATTTATAAACTCACTTGTTACATTCAATATTAATTAGGAGACATAAACTAATGAAATAACTAATGTTTTGGGAGAAACTTAATCACAAGATATGGGTTTTTGTACCTATTACTATCTGAATCTGATATCACAAAACCAGTTTGAAACATAAATGTCCCTTTGAAAAATGCACTTTTTCACTAGAAGTATTAGTATGTTTCCAAATGTTTTTTGATAAATTATCTGTCAATAATTTTCTGTAGGATGGGTAAATAAATACATCGGGGAAGAGAAATTTCAATGGGAATGCATACAAATCATGTGACATGTCACTGATATGGAATACATAATTACATGATAATAATAATATACATGGAATTATGGAAAACATATTACTAATAAAATAATTAGCTCACAAAAAATATCTCAAACAATGGAAAAGCAAATATTATAGCATTCTAAAATGTAACATATGGTAGAAATAGGTTGCTCACTTTACTCAATCAGGTGACTTTTTGATGCAATTAATCGAGTCAAAGCCAAATTAATTTGACAACATGCATATAACAGACCTTTAATTCGCAGGCTAAAACTTAAACAAAGGAATTTAAATGATTGAATCACTTTAGAAATAACTTGAAAATAATAGAAGGTTCAAGTAATGCATTTAATTAGGATAAATTAGGATTTCAAAAAATTGGAGAACTAGGTGATAGAACCTTTAACATATATAATAATGTTGTAACTTTCTCAACCTCATTTATCATCTTCATCATCATAAATAATCATCATAAATAATCATAATAATAATTTAATAAATAACACTGTCCTCAACCTTGTCCCTTATCATAGCCTTCAAATTTATATTTTTGTAATAATAATAAATCTATCTCTAACAATGAATTCACACTAATCCCAAGCATAATAAATTTATATTTGTCTATTATTTTTATTATTTTCTTTTTTTTTAGTGTGGTAATATTTAATAAATTTTATTTAGTAGTTTTGGATATGTACCTGACTTGGTAGTAAAGAGGCTAACAGCTAGAAGTGCACACATCAAAAAACACAATCAGGATATCATTTAGTATTTCTTAGTGTAAAGAATTGTTTAATGATAGTGAAAGATAGTTTTGAGAGTAAAGCATAAATATGTATTCACAGAAATTGTTGTTATAAATAAATTGGAAGAAATTGTATTAACATTGTTGACATATTATTATAAATAAATATTGAGATTTACTGTGAGACACAGATTTTTATCTCTGTGATCATTTTTATTAGTGTTTATAGATTAATGTTAAAACATTGTATATAAATGTTAAATATAAAAATACTAATGAATAAATAATACTAAATGATGATAAGAGACATGGTGATAGGTTAGTGGTTGTATCCACCAAATGATTATCTAGTTAATTGGGTGTTGAAAATCTTCACTAGATGTTGAATTTTATTGACTGACTGATTTATCCAGGTGTTGAGCTTTATTGATTGACCAAGTGCTTAAACACCCAGATAATCAATAGATATAACCACTATGATGGGTCACTTCAATCAGGTTAAATTACAATGAAGGTTTGATTTAATTAAAATAGATAGATACTGTAATAATAAAAAACTAATGTGAAAATTTCAATAATCAGATAAATAAATTTATTCATAAATTATCTGGTATAGTTAATTCAATTTGTTTAGAATCTGACATAGTTAATTCAATTTGTTGAGATACTAAATAATTTAAAATATCATTAATAATAAATAATAAGATTAAATATATAACAATAAATTAGATAATTACCATTATTATTACTAATAATTGTAACTTTGTTGGAATTTACAGGTTGAGGAAGATTTGTAAAATTCAATAATCTACTTGTATAAACAGCATTTGTATGAACAGTTGCCATAATTGTTGAAGGATTAAAGGGTTTTTTATCTGCTTCCCCAAATAATTTTTTTATTTCTTTTAATTCATCAAACTGTTCTTCAGAATAACTAGAAGTATTATATTCAATTGCATCTTTCCAAAAAGCAATAATTTTTAAAATTTCATCTGATGTTGGTCTTTTTTCAGGATCAGCATCTGTGCATTTGTATGCTAACTTAATATAACATTCTGGAGTATTATCTGAAAAACTAGGTCTTAAGCCACCACAGATCTTGAAAGCAAGATCTATGTCATGTGGTTGATCTTTGAATGGCTGTTGATGTGTTGATGTTTCTGACATTAAAATCCCAAAGCTATAGATGTCTGATTTTTGTGTATAAGGTTTTTTATTTAATACCTCTGGTGCAATATATGGCAGTACTCCAAATATATCATTTTTACTTGATGTTTCTTGATCAGCTGGGCCTGATAACCCTAAATCTGTAATGATTGTTTCAGATAAATATTCAAAATATAAAATATTACCACTGTGAAGATCACTATGTATAAGTTTTTCTTGATGAAGTGTGTTTAAACCTGAGATAATATTATAAAGTTTTTTAATTTTATCATTCCATCCTGTATAATTTGATTTTAAATATTTTTTAAAATCTCCTTCAGCTGCATATCTCATTACAAAAACATATTCTTTTGTATTTGGATCTTGTGAAATGCCATAAATATTAACAATACCCTTGTGATAAGGTCCTATAAATTTAATGTGGTTTTGAAGCTTTATGAAAATCAATAAAAAATTAATATTATTTAAAAACCATTAATTAATTGTTAATTAATTATCAATTTATTTACCTCCTTTAAAAACTTATCAGAAATATTTTGAGAGTTTTTAAACTTTTTTAATGCTACATCACCATTATTGCGATAATATCTTTTATTATTACTAATATATCTAGGACCATTTGACCAATAACACTTGTACACAGTTGCAAAACCACCTTCTCTATTCCTTTTTCAACTGTGAGTTGGTCATAAGGAATCCATTCAAGATAATGATAACTATCAAATCCTTTTGCTTCAAGCTGTGTATTTCTGATTATTTCATCTAATTTGTCATTACCACTGCTAGTCCAACTTTGAGCTAACAATTTGGGATCACATGATTGACACCACTGGTAATTAGTATTATATTTTGCACAAACAAAACAAATTCCATATTTTTTTTTTCTTTCTTTAAACCCTTCAGTGTTATCTTATTATTCATTATGAAAAATTAAAAATAAAATAGAATTATTTCAACATAATAAAAATAGACATTCATTTAAAAGTTATAAAAAAAAAATCAATTTATAAATATTTTACCTTCAATTGTTATTATAAATGCAAAAAATAAAATTTATTTAATTAGACAATTTATTGTAAAAGTTATAATATAATATAATATAATATTTACCAGCTGGTTATTATGAAGAAATAAAGAATATTTGATTAGATGATGTTATAAAAATTTATTTTGTGTTGTAAAAGTTACTTACATGCTGGTTATTATGTTATTATAAAGAAAATAAACTTATTAATTAATCAATGTTTTAATAAAAATTATTTTGTGTTGTAAAAGTTAATTTTATAATATGATACTTACTCCCTGGTTATTATAAAAAGATTTATTAAAGAAAAATAAACTTATTAATTAGATATAAAAATTATAAAAAATGATTTATAATACTTACCAGCTGGTTATCATTTAGTTGTTATAAAAATTAATTTATTTATTAGATAATGTTTAATAAAGTTTATTTTGTAAAAAGTTGATTTATAATATAATTCTTACATACTGATTATTATGAAGAAATAAAAAAACAAGTTATTTAATTAGATGATGTTTATTTTGTGTTGTAAAAGTTAAATAATATAATACTTATGCTCTATGAAATAAAAAAACAAATTATATAATTTGATGATGTTTATTTTGTGTTGTAAAAGTTAAATTATAATATAATACTTACCAACTGGTTATTATAAAAACAAATTATTTAATTATATGATGTTTATTTTGGGTTGTAAAAGTTAAATTATAATACTTACACCCTGGTTATTATAAAGAAATAAAAAAACAAATTAGATGATGTTTATTTTGTGTTGTAAAAGTTAAATTATAATATGATACTTACGCCCTGGTTATTATAAAGAAATAAAAAAACAAATTATTTAATTAGATGATGTTTATTTTGTGTTGTAAAAGTTAAATTAT
>CAUDNR010000435.1:60720-104432 GCA_958430865.1 Entrophospora sp. SA101
TGTATTTTCCGTATAATAAAGATTGTGTAGGTCGTGTAACGTGATAATTTCGAATGTCGATCAAAAACAAAATTCCATTATGCTAGGTGTCCTGCACCATACAACCCAGGAATTAGTGTTCCATCACTGCTGAAAATCATTATATCGTGTAACCTTTTGTTGTACCCCATTAAATTAACTATCCCCTAGTTCGTATAGAATTATGGTCAGGACTTGAATAAAAAGATGATAATTGATCAAATTGTGTTTACATTTATTAGTATTTGGTCATTAGGTTTTATTTTTATCTTAATAACTCAAAAGGGGTTATTATTATCATTTAGTTATTATATTAAACAAGACAGCAATAACAATAATATTATTATTAACAACAATAACAATATTAATTATAATGAAGAATTTATATTTGATATAAGAAAACATCAAAGTACCAAAAGCTCTTATCCGATCAAATCATCAACTTCACCATTAGTTAAAATACCTGACAAATGTGAATTAATACAACTTCAACTTGTTGCAAGACATGGTAAAAACAATTACAATAATTTATAATTAAAATTTTTTATATTAAGTATGTAATTATATTTATGTGTATATTATCTAAGGTACAAGAAATCCAACATTTGGTGATATTAAAAAATTTGATTCATTAGTTGAAAAACTTACCAATACACAACAAAATTGGGTAAAATATTATTATTATTATTGTTACCACCATCATCATCAAAAAAGAAAACTTAATTAATAATAAATCTAATTAACTTACTAGAGTCATCCATATCATTACTCACAGGCAGGTTTATTAGTAGCAAAAGGTGAAGAAGAATTATATTTGTTGGGTAAAAGATCTCGTTCAAGATATAAAAAATTTTGGCAAAATATTACATATGATCCAAATATTATAAAATTTCAAAGTTCATCAGTTGCAAGGTTAGGAGGTTTTTTTTATTAAAGTAAAAACAAATAAATAATATAAATAATATTCATTGTACATGTAGAACTGGACAATCTGGAATTGCTTATTCACTTGGATTATTTACAGGTTATGGAACATTGAGTTTATTAAAATTGCAACCAATTTATGTTTCTTTTTTACCTAGAGTAATTATTTAATATTGTTTGATATTATATTTCTAGCAATTTCTAGCATTTCTAATATTTCTAATTTGCATGTAAAGGAATTAGATACAGAATTGTCAATGCACCGTTCATGTCCTAAATGGGTTTCAACACTTAATAAATCCAAAAATAAACATAAATTAGAACAAGAAAAAAATTATTTAAATTTCAACGTTACATCAATATCAAAGCATCTTTCAAGAAAATTAAATATTCAACCACCACTGGAACCAAAATATCTGGAACATATTTATCGTATTTGTGGATATGATATTTCTTTATTTGATAGAAGTGGAAAAAATATTAATAATGGTGATGGTGATGGCAATGGTAGTAGATGGTGTAATCTACTGAGGAATGATGATGTATTGTCATTAGAATATTTTAATGATATTGGTTATTATTTTTTATATTCTTATGGCAATCAATTAAATACAAGATTGGCTTGTAGGTTTTTCACAGGCTTAGTAAATGAAGTTGAAAATCTTGCTTTTAATAAATCAAAAACTAAAGCTGTTTTACGATTTGCTCATGCTGAGACGATACTTTTTATAATTACCATGTTGGTAAGAAAGGAAATTATAAATCTAAGTTGATTATTATTTGTCTAAATTAATTAATCAAAAAAAACTTTTTTTTAGGATTTATATAAAGATGGATTCTCTTTAAATTTTAACTTAACATCAGATCAAGTTTCTTTGCGCAAATTTAAAACAAGCAAGATTGCACCTTTTGGATCTAATATATATTTTGAAATTTATCAGTGTGATTATAATAATGGTAGTAATGATAATAATAAGAATTACAAAAATATCATGAAATCAATTTACATTCAAGTGTTATTGAATGAAAAAATTATAACTTTACCAAACTGTAGAAGTGAATTTTGTGCTTGGAATGATTTTAAAAAATTATTGGGCAATAATATTGATTGTAATTTTAATGAATTATGTAAATTAGATAAATAACAATAGAAATTATAGAAATTGATAAATTTGCAAAAATAATTTATTTATGATATATTACCTGTATATGTAAATTATAATGATCTCAATTTATTTTCTAATCATCAACCAACTGGTAAATATTATTATGTTGTGGTTGACAAATCAGATTTGTTATTACAGTTCACTCTCTCTATAATGGCCTCCATTCTATAACGCACTGTGAATCAGAAACCAAATTTTTACTATATAAAAACCTTACTCTATAACGGTTTTCTTAATTAAATTTCCTATAGCGTATAACGGTCAGCCTCTGAAAATTCTCTCATATGTTTTATATGTTGTCTATAACGGCCGACGATCATGATCTGAGGTAATCATTACCAAATTAAGAAATTCAGTATGTCTCAATTATTTAATATTAATAATTTGAACGCGCTTATTGTCACAATGCTCCCACTCATTCAATTTCTGAATCAACAAATTTAATTAATGTAAGAGTTTACTTCTTACCAAACACAACAACATTTTTACAACCATGTGATGCCTGGATAATCAACAACTTCAAGGTGAACTACAAAAAATTTTTCTTGCAAAAAAATTAGTGATTATGAAGAAGAGAGAAATAAACGGTCAAGAATATGAAAAAATTTCAATTAAACATGCAATTAAATTTACAGCAAAAGTTTGGAAAAAAGTTACCAGTCAAACTATAGTTAACTGCTGGAAAAAACTGGTATTTTACCTGATTATGATATTAATTCCAACGAAATTGAAAATATGTCATCAATTTTAAATTCATTGAATGTAAGAGCTCAATTATTTGCAAAATTTGATTGATGAACTTACATTTCCTAATCCTATATCTGTGTCTGAATACATTGAAATTGATGACTCTCATGTAAGTGATGAATAAATCTAAATGACATAATTACAATAATTAATCCACCAGAAGAAAATGAAAGCCAGGAAGAAATAATTGAAGAACTTCCACCTGTTACAAATAAAGAAGCCTTGCCAGAAATAAAAACATTAGAAATTTACATTGACCAGCAATCAGAATTAAATGAGGATGTTTTTAAATTATTGAAAAGTCTTAAAAGAAAAATTAAAAAAATTGATTTTAACCCACAACAATAATCCACACTAGATAACTTTTTTAATATTGAATAAATATGCAAATTATAAATAGTTTATTTTCATTTATTTCATTTATTTTTTAAATATTTTATCGTATAAAAAATATATTGTATCGCATTATAATTTATCACATGACTATGATCAGCAAACTCTCTATAACGGCCTTTTTTTGCCAAATCAGGCAGGCCGTTATAGAGAGTGAACTGTAATATAATAAGTAGAATAAATACAAATTAATTAATTATCAATTAGCAATTGACAATCAGTACTTCATTGTAATTCATCTAATTTATCCAACAAATTCATACAATTCACTCAATTTATCACACTCATTAGTCCTATCAATTTCACTAATCTTTTCAATACCTTTTCCATTACCATCATCATTAGAATCTAATATTAATAAAATACCTTGTTAGCAATAAAATTAATGATTGATAATTTCTATTATATTATAATTTACCTTTATCAGAACCAATCACTCAAATTTTTTCAAATGATGATGTGGAGTTTTCAAATATTCTGTTTATGATATTGCCTAATTTTTTTGATCTGGCAGTGGCTTCAATGTTTTTTTCAGATATTTTGATTGTTTGTTTTATTTGTTCTATATCATCTTTATTTAATGGAAAATTATTTTTAACAATATCCGTTAAACGTTTTGACTTAACAATAGATTCATCTAATATTATGATTGATTGTTGTATTTGGTTTTTATCATATTCATTTAATGAATCATTAGCAATGACTTCACCTAACATACTGCTTAATTGTTGCATTAGTTTTTTAACATCATCTTCGTTTAATGAATGATTATGACTATTACTATCTTTTGGCATATATTTAGCAACGGCTTCATTTAATGAATTATTATGACTAGTGCTATCTTTAGCAACAGCTTCATTTAATGAATGATTATGACTATTACTATCTTTAGCAACAGCTTCATTTAATGAGTGATTAGGGCTATTACTATCTTCAGCAATAATAGCTTCATTTAATGAATGATTATGACTATTACTATCCTTTAGCATAAATGAGTTAAAGTACTCAAATGACATAGGTTCTAATATTCTGCTTATATGATGTGCTAATGGATGTGGTTTTTGTATTTGTAAACTATTATCTTTTGAATTACTTGTAAGCATTATAGTTTCAGTTTCTATTTTATTTAAATTATTTAAATGCTCCTTAAAAAAATAATAAAGTTCTCCAATAGTTGGTCTCTTGGCTGGATCCACATCCCAACACCTTTTCATCATTTGTGCACAATCATCAGGTATTCCTGGTAATATTGGTGGTCGTAAACCTTTACATATCTCAATCATTAAATGGTGATTATGAGCTATATTGTTAAATGGTGGATAACCTGCAAATATTTCCCATATTAACATTCCAATGCTATAAACATCTGATTGTTTTGCATATTTTCTCTCTTTAAAAACTTCTGGTGCAATATATGACACGATCCCATAAATTTTGTTTGATGATTCATCATCAACTGGTCCACATAAACCTAAATCTGTAATATAACAACTATTACCGGCTTGTACCAATATATTACCACTATGTAAATCACAATGAATTAAATTTTTTTTATGTATTTCATACAATGATTGACATAAACTCCTAATTAATAACATTCTATCTTTTAATGTTAATTTTAAATTATTTTTCCATAAAAAATCTCTTAAATTTCCTAATGGTACATAAGTTAAAACCATTGCATAATTTCCTTCTGGGAATCTAGTTATACCATAACAAGGAATAACCAATTTTGATTTAATTATACAATAAACCAAAGCCTAAATTATTTATTTATATAAATATGGAATTAAATATTATTTTTTGAAAAATGATTTATTTCACTTTATATAATAATTATTACTGACCTCATCAAAAAATTTTTTTCCAATATCATTTGAATTTAATGATTTTAATACTACATCTTGACGTCCATAATAAGAGAGTTCTTTTTTATTTTCGTCATAATCAAAGATGCGTCCTTTTCTCCATGATGCAGTATAAATTTTACCAAATCCTCCTCTAGTTAAATATTTCACCCCTTCAAATTGATCAAAAGGTATCCATTCCATAATATTTGTTGGAAGAGATGAACGCTTTTGACATTCTTGAATAAAGTTATCAATAATTTTATTTCCAGATGTCCAAGTTTCAGAAAGCGACTGTAAATGTAAACAAATACATTTTTCACAAAATTTATCAGAATATCTTGTCATCTTACAATACTTGCATCCTGTTGGATTCCCAATTTTACGGCTTGCATTGACTAATTCATATTCGTAAATATATCTTTCTCTACAATATTTTTTTTCATTTTCTGAAAGTTCTTTATTTTCTTTTACTAATAATAAATATATATTCTTTTGAGATTCTCTGTCGTTTTCATTTAAACCTCTTTCATTATTAAAAGTATTTTGTAAAGATTTTTTTGCTAATGACAAATATTTATTCATTTGATGCTCATCCTTAATATTCAACATTTTGTTATATGTTAATTTTACAAATTCTTTTCTTTCCGGCGATAATAATGACAATAACTCTTGGTAAGACATTGGTTATTTTTTGAAACTTCAATATAAAATTGGTATTAGTAATTTGATTTTTTTTATTTAAATAATTTTTATTGTAATTTCTGTGTAACTCGCGATTATTATTTTTGTATTATATGATAAAAATCAATGTGTAATTCTTTTGTGGATTTCGACATTTTGCGGTAACATTTTTTCCCAATTCGCAATTTTGGAAAATGTTTGTTCTACGGGAAATGTTCTGTTGTGAATGTTATATTTGTTTAATATTGTGACTGTGACTGAGATTGTGACTCAATTGATATTAAGTGCAGATACGTAACGAATCCGAATCTTCTAAACATTTTAATTTTGTTTCTCAACTTAGTAAACCGAATTGTTGGAGAAGGATGAGATCAAAATCAAAAGGCGAAACTTTGTGATGAGTCTTTTTTTTTTTTTTTTTGCTGCGCTGGCTTGAAATGATTTCCAAATTTTGTTAAAGTTGAAATTTGAACAGAAATATTTTCGTTTTCTAAAAATGATGAGTGGTTATTTTTATCATCGCGAATCCCATTTTTGCTATATATCTAATTTATCATGTTTCGTGAAACCGAAATTTTTTGTTCAAAACGTCAGGTTGAGCGAAGCAGATACTTGACTGGAACGGAAGGAAATCGTGTTTCGCTTTAGATATTTTTTTGCGTAGTGTCTGCCGTTGTCTACCGCTAGGTTTCTGTCTTTCTCTGACGTTTTGAACTGTTCAAAATGACCAAAACTGATCTCCTTGTCTTGGAGCCTTTACCTCAGATCGTCAAAGACTTGTCGCACAACGTGTTGGTAGTACCAATGTTAACGTATTTTCTGGTCACGAGATCTGGATTCTAAGCATCTTTTTACTATTACGTTTTATTTTGTTGTCATTACTATTATTGTTATCATCGGTCAATTCAATGATCGATAAATATAACAACATGTACAAGTTTTTTTGATTGTTCGTGTTTAAAAAAATATATATATATTTGATTAGAACATTTGAGGAATAGTGGATGATCTGAATTCATTTTTTATTTCCTTTCGGAGATTTTTGATTTTGACCATTTGAAAGATGGTGGATGATCTGGATAAGAAAAAATTCATTTGGAATAATTAATCTTTTCAAATGATTTTTAATCAAGAAAAAAAAGTTTATTGACTTTTTAATAAAAAAATCTAATTGATACAGTTGACTTTAATCTGGGGTAAATAAACAAACACGAGAACATAAGGTTTTTAATTAAGAAAAAAAAAGAATTTTTTTTTAATAATTGAAATTTGTAAATAACTTTTGATGTTCTTCTTTGCAAAGGATTTTTTTTTTTTATCAAAAATAACAAAAAAGCAGTTGATGATAATCTGGATAATGTTGAATGTCCAAAACCAATCTAATCTGCACTGCTAATGAATCAGCAACAGATGATGCAGCAACAATGGAAATTTTATTAGAACATGCAAAAAAACCATTGTTTAAATGCCAAGCTTGAGCCTCTTTTAAAATTAACTTGCCAGCTTGAATGAGCCCAGGCTAATACTTGAACTTGACTATGACTAAATTGTTAAATTTAGAAATGATCATCCAATTAATTTTTAGTAAAATTTTATAGTTGGTTGGCACAGTTATACATGAACTTGAAATAGGTAGGGAGAGATTCAGTATGGTATAACCCTTGCAGAACGTATGGTATAGCCTATATTTTTCCATCCCAAGTCACACAAAATTTTATTCTAAATCCTTTTTTGGCGGGTGTGAAGGGAAGCATGTATTGGTATACAACACTTATACAATACCATACCATACATTCTGCAAGAGTTATGCCATACTGAATGTCCCTATACTTACTTGAAATTAAAACCCCAAAGTCAAAATGTTTCAACCTGAGGCAACTACATAGTAAAAATCAGTTTTGACCCTATTTTGACCAGATCTGCAAATGGTCAAAATAGTTTCAACTTCATGTATAGGCTCTGTCTAAAGACCACCTAAATTTTGCATAAATTTTAAAAGTATAAAAGTCACTTTCTGTCCTACCTTTTAAAAAAATAGCAGTATTAATTGATAGAATAGGACTTTAGTTTTAATGTAATAATGAGATTTTCTAAAAATTATTTGTTATAGAGTTTAGTACATATTTTACTATGTTTGTGAGGAATTTAGCCACTAGACCATTACTAAAATATCTGGTATAAAAAAATTATCTTTATTGTTCATTTTTTATAATTTAGAAGGAAAAGGACATTCTCACTTGTGAACTAAAAAATTACATGCCAAAAATCGCATGCACATGTAGCATCTCTAGTTACATGGGACATGTAATTAAAGAGTGAGATTTATTATATGATGGCATATAATAAAAATAAGAGGGATATGACTTTATCAATTATCAAATAGGATTTTAATATAACTGGCATTGGTTCCTGAAAAAAATATAAATTTATCAAGTATGAATTAATAAGCTATGACTGTATATATTTTTGCATAGTTGATAAACTTAGGATGTCAGAGATTTTGGGTCAAATGTAAATTGAAAAACCAAACCAAACCAAACTGTTTGGAATTTTTAATTATAAAATTTTAAAATGATCAAAAAAAAGAATAATGAAAAATAAACAATATATGAGATATATATATAATAATAATATATGGGATGTCTGCCAGCAATATGGGGTCTGAGACTCCTGGCCAAAATTGAGATTTTTGCATAATGTATATCTATATCATAAGGATTATAGTTGGTGAAAAATTTAGACAATCTAATAGTCTCAGACCCCCTTTTTGCTGTTGGACATCTCATATAACAACAAGAATAATAATAAATCATCTTTCTAATACTATCCACCACTACCACTATTGCCATCATCACCACCTATTACCTTAAAGCTTATTTAACCCATAGATTTTGAGATAAATATATACTGCTGAAATAATTCTGTTGATGAAATATATGATGATCCAGCTTGCTTTATTGATACATTTAGTAGATGGCTTGTATAAACTAATTCTGGATGATGCTTGTAATTCTTTGTGTCTGACAAATCTTTTTCTAAATTGATAATTTCTTGTTGTTTAGCTTCTGCTAATTCAATAGCCTCTTCCTTCTGACATTTTTGTAAACAGTGATGAGCCGTAGGTCGATTTTCTGGATCATGATTCCAACATTTTTTCATCAACTCAGCATAGAATTCAGGGGTATCATTGGTGATTTGAGGTCTTTCTCCTTTTAGAATATTTGATAAAAGACAATGATTATGTAGCCTATCATAGTATGGTTTCTTTCCTGTAGTGAGCTCCCACATTATCACACCAAAACTGTAAATGTCTGATTTTTTAGTATATGGTTTTCTTAATGCTACCTCAGGTGCTAGGTATAGAAAATTTTTATTTGGTTCATCATTTTCATTTATTATTTGTTGACATGATCCTAAATCTCCTATTGCACATACATCATGGCTGTATGAAAAAATGTTACCACTGCACAAGCCATGATGAATGTAATTCTTTTCATGAAATTGCAATAATCTAATTCAAAAAATAATAATTTATATATCTATATATATATATAACCAATTCTAATAATAAAATTCTAAAACTTACCCATTTGCAACTGAAACAAGCAAATTCATTCTATTTTGCCAAGTAATTTCTTTAAAATTTTTTGATAAATTATTATGTAAATCACCATTTTTAGCATACTTAAATACCAACAGATAATCATTCTCCTTAGGATCTTTAGTGATTCCATGCCAATGGTTAATATAATTTCTAGTTTTAACTTTATCAAATACTTTTAACTAAAAAAATTATTATAAAATATATATATTTAATAATAGATATTATGCAAGATTAATATTACTAATTTTACCTTTTTTAAAATATCTGGAATTTTATTATTAGAATTATATAATCTTTTTAATGCAACATCCTTTGTCTTTGGAAAAAATTTACTAGTCCATGTTGCTTTATGAACTTCTCCAAAATCACTTTTAGCCAAGTATTCAATATTATTAAATTCACTATATGGAATCCAACATATATTATGATTATAATCTGCATATTGTTTACATTCATAAAAAAGTCTAGCTATTTCTTTATTTCCACATTTATCAGTTAATCTTTTAATTTTTCTTTCTTTGCAACCATCACATAATAAATCATTTTTTATTTTTTCATCAATACTAATAAATACATCACCTAATTTCTGGACTGTATACACATCTGATTTATGATCTCTTTCTTTTTCTGAAAATTTTTTTAGTTTACTTATTGATTTATAAAAAAAATCAAAATAGTTTTTTCCTATGGATTTTTTACAACTGATACAATTTTCTATTAATTTTAATGAATCAATTAATTCATGTAATAAAGTATAAGTGTAATTTTGATCACCATTTAGATGAGTATCATCATATTCATTTGGAATTATTATGTTGAATGATTCATTTAATGAGTTGTATAATATATTTATATCAGGATTCAAATATTTTTCTGAATTGATAATTTCTTGTCGTTTAGCTTCTGCTAATTCAATAATTTTTTTTTCTTTTTCAGAAGCAGAAATGCTCAAAAATTTATTTAGATGAACTTCAATTTCTTTAGCTGTTGGTCTATTTTCAGAATTATTATCCCAACATTTTTTCATCAATTCAGCATAGAATTCAGGAGTATCATCAGTGATTTGAGGTCTCTCTCCTTTTAAAATATCTGATATAAGACAATGATTATGTGGTCTATCATAGTATGGTTTCTTTCCTGTAGTGTGCTCCCACATTATCATGCCAAAACTGTAAATGTCTGATTCTTTTTTATATGGTTTTTTTGATAACCTTTCAGGTGCTAGGTATGAAATAACTCCAAAGATTTTATTTTGTTCATCTTTTTTAATATCTTGATTGTATGAAAAAATATTGCCACCATGCAAGTCATGATGAATGTAATTGTTTTCATGAATATTCCATAATCTAATACATTTGACAACAAAAAAAAAAGATACATTATAACTATTTTATTAAATGATTCCAATAATAAAATTTAAAACTTACGCAGATGCAACAATATATAATGAAGCAATTTTATTCTCCCAAGTAAGTTTTTTGAAATTTTTTAAATTATTATGTAAATCACCATGTTTAGCAAATACCAACAAATAATCTCTTTCTTTAGGATCTTTAGTAATTCCATAACATTGGCTAATATAATTTCTAGCTCTAACTTCATTATGTGCTTTTAACTAAAAAAAATCATTACAAAGTATATTAAATAATAGATAATATACAAGGTTAATACATTTACTAATTTACCTCTTTTAAAATATCTGAAATTTTATATAATCTTTTTAATACAACATCCTTTGCTTCAAGAAAAAAATTGCTAGTCCATGTTGCTTTATGGACTTCTCCAAAACCACCTTTAGCCAAGTATTCAATATTATTAAATTCATTATATGGAATCCAATATATATTATCACTATATTGTGCATATTGTTTACATTCATAAAAAAATCTAGCTATTTCTTTATTTCCACATTTATCAGTTAATCTTTTGATTTTTCTTTCTTTGCAACCATCACATAATAAATTTTTTTTTATTTTTTCATCAATACTAATAAATACATCACCTAATTCCCCGATTGTATGCACGTCTGACTTATGATCTTTTCCTTTTTCTAATTTATCTGAAAATTTTTTTAGTTTACTTATTGATTTATAAAAAAAATCAAAATAATTTTTTCCTATGGATTTTTTACAACTGGCACAGTTTTCTATTAATTTTAATGAATCAATTAACTCATTTAATAAAGTACTAGTGTAATTTTGATGACTGGTTAGATCATTATATTCATTTGGAATTAATGACATTATCATGTTTAATGATTCATTTAACGAGATATATAATTTATTTATATCAAGCATAATGGAAATTTTTAAATGTCGATCATTTTCCAAAAAAAAACATTTGATTTTTATTCCTCGGGAATTAAAATCTTTAAATATAGGGCATGCTGCAACAAAACCTAAGTGAACATTGATATTATCAAGAATTTCAGGATCAAAATTTAGTTATTATCATTGTACTTTACTATTACTATTAACATATGGAAGCCACTTAATATAATTCATCCATAATTTGAGTTGCAGCAGCTGTTAGCAGTTGTTGCCGCAGATTAATTATCATGGTCATGATTAGTCAACTAGTAACAATAATAAAAAGAACAAATCAAAAATAGTTTTTAATATTAAAATATTTAGCAATCTTTTGTTTATTTTTAACACTAAGAATTAATCAAATTAGTTGATATTTTTATAATTATATAATAATATTTTGCATATAAATAGCAATTAATAAATAATATCTTGTAAATAAGTTCGATATTCACCAATACTCCAACTACATTTAAAATAAATTTATAAATAATGGTATCCTCATTTTCAGACATTAATGAATCCTTGGTGATAAAATTGTTTTTGATATTGTCAAAGATTTATTACCATCATTTTGTTTCTTAGATAACCTGAGCTTCTTGTCCAAGTTTTCTATTAATTGTGCATAACAATTTGCTGTATTCTAAATTTTATATAAAATATTACTTTGGTAAAAATTTAATTATGCAATGAATTCTTAAATGAATATTTGAATACTTACAATTATTCTTTCAATGATTTCATCATATTTGTTGTGTTCATTTTGAACAGGTGTGGTTGAAGAATCAACCAATTTTATTCTATAAATTCTGTTGGATGGTTTGTATAAACTGTAAACATACAACTTAAACTCTTTGAATTGTGAAAAAATGATTAATAAATGATACAATTTATAATTAAATTAATGATTATTTGCAGATAATAGAATAATTACCATTAATTATAATGCCAAATACTTTTAAATCTCTAATATTTGTAATATCTCCATGTTCAAGACTACCATATTTTTTATAAAAGTAATTCAAAATTTAGTCATGTATGTCTTTTAACATGCCTTTCTAGTGTCATTTAAAAGTTTATTTTTGTCTTTATACCATAGAAGTCCAATGATTTCGCCAATAAGAAGTTCAAATGGGACCATCTTACCATTGTCATTATAATGTTTTCTTGTAAGGAATGTGACATCAGACTTACATCCTTTACGACCCTAAAAAAATCAAGGTTTATTTATTAATATTAATTAATTTACTTTATACCAAAGGAACATAAATACATACACTGTTGCATTCTTCAATGAATATTCTTTCTTTGGTACTTTGGTTTATTTTATCTGAACTAAAATTAAATCAATGATAACGATTTAGTATTTCTCACAGAGAAAAAAAAATTTTTATTCTTTACTTACATCAGCAATCTAATGTGGCTTTGTTCACCAAAAGACACTCTTAATTGCAACCAAATAGAGTCAAGAGACCTGGTCTCTTCATTGAAATCTAATTGTTTGAATTTTCCATATTCTTCATATTTCTTAACTTATAGCTAGTAATTGGAAATTATTAGATGATTTTATAATTAATTGTATGCATATATATATATATTATAATATTATATATTCAAAAAAAATCTGATAAGGCATACAAGTGATTCTTCAAATCTTTTATTGTTGCTTTTTTCAATCTGGAATAATTAACTTTGCAATACTTTGAGGTCTAATTTAAAGATAAAAGTTTCCATATGTCCTTAGGGAAATGCTCTGATATCCATGGATGTGCATTTGGTATATCCAAGATGCAGCTGGACAAGGGATCATCATAATCCATGTATCTTGGAGCATAAAAGTTAATAAAATTTTTTAAATTGCTAATAACATCAGCACCCTCAATTATCCAAGAATCCTAAAGATACAAATAATAATTAAAATATGTGTTGGTAAATCATAAAAATATTATAAAAATAACAAAAGCATGAACAAAACATGTAATAATACTTCAATCATCATTATTTCAAGATCTTTTTTCAATATCACAACTTCATTCAGTAATTCATTTGTTTTTTCAACAAGAGGTAACTAAAAATGATTTATGATAATCATATTAATTGTACAAATTAAATCAATTCATGATCAGAATAAAGTAATGGTAATTTAATCTTATTGAAGATATAATTTACTTACAGATGATGGTGTTGTGGAAGTGTTTAATAGTCCTCTATTGTTTTCCTATGGGTCAGAGATTGTATTAATATTAAAAGCAGTTAATCGTATCAAAGAGAATAAGTCTCATTTAATTATTATTACTTTATTATTTTGACTGTCAAGCATTGATCATTTCTTTCGCCTAAAGAATAAATATTAAATAAGGAACTGGGATGGCTCATAAAAATACCACCCTCCAACAATACTTGCCGATTTTCTTTAATTTCATTTCCATTTTTTCTTTTATTATTTGGTTGACCACAATTTTTTTTTAAGAAACACAGTCAGCGCTCAATATACAATTTTTCAAAAAAAACTATATAGAAATGACAAGTTGCAAGAATCGCAACCGACCACCATTCTTTAATAAAACTAGAGTGACGCCAAGTAGTAATGACCATCATTCTTATGATAAACACCTACTCATGTTCAGTGTTGTGACCAGAAACTCTTTTGGCTTCCTGAAACGTTTCGGAAAATGAACCTACACTAAGCAGAGATTAAACCTAAACATAAACATAAAATACTAATCTAGTTTCGGATGGTTTCTGTTAGTTTCTGTTTCTAGTTTCCCCTAAACTCAGAGTTTCGGGTCACAACACTGCTCATGTTGTGCTTTTTCATCGACTTTTCTTCGTTTTTTAGATTCTTTACGAGAAAGCAAAACTAAAGAGTTATAAATTAGTAATAAAAATTAAAACTTATCCTTAAAATTAATATATGAATACTTATTGACTATTTTTAATTATTTCGTTTAGTTAAATTAAGGATAATTAGAAAAATTAACTTTATAATAAATATGAATAAAGACAAAGTCATTAAATGAATCGCGTTAAAAAAAAAAATTTTATACTACTAAATTTTGATCCCTGAAATTCTTGGTTATACTTTGTCTGGTATGCCCCATATTATCTTCAAACAATTTACCTTTTTATCAATTTACCTACAAACAATAATTATCTATTGGAAAATATAATTTTAATACCGGTCAATAGATTATCCTGGACAATATTTTCATCATAAAGCAATTACTCTTCAAAAGAGATATAGTGGTCCAGAGAAAATTTTACATTTGGCTCCTTTATTGGAGTTTTTAGATGATTCCCTGAATACAAGAGAAACTACCATAAGAACTATTACCAAATTTTTCAATATTTTTTATAAAGAAAAAAAAATGAAGTTTAATAATCATGATGACAATAACAGTAATAATAATGACAAAATTTGTTAACAAAAAGAAAATAATATACACCTGACAATAAATTTGTTAACAGCAATAATTATGACAAATTTCGCTGATAATGACGAATGATTAGTAATCTACAATTGAAAAAATACGAATCACATTCACAAGCATATCATAAAGTAGAACATTAAATATTAATTCTAAATCAAATAGCATCAATAATGTTGTAATTCTAGTTATGGAACTTCAGTATATGAACCTAGAATATGAACAAAGTGCTATACTATTACTATTGGTAGATATTATTTAAAATATTTTTTATGAAAAATACCATTTATGAAGATATAAATAATATCAATGTAAGTGGTGAAGTTGTTGATGCTGATGATGAAAATTATTTTATATTTAACATCACCAAGTATTATAACGTAACAATGTCTTTTTTTTCTTTTTTTTATGACCCATTGAAAGGAAATTGCAATTTTATATATTATGATTTCTTTTATATTCCCTATCACCTATGCTACTATTAAGGTACCCAGTGCAATATAACTGATTGATGACGGACTTGCCCATTAGCACTCAATAAACAAACTTCATTTGTATTGAGCTACTGCTTTATCGATCTTTCTATATAATGGTTTATATTTGTAATGTAATTTTTATTTTTATTTCTTTTGTTTATGTTCCCAATTGATAACATTGTTATTCCTTTTTCTTTTTTTCCATAATGAAATTTTTTATAAAGTAATTTATTATATAAGATATACATTTTTATGTTGTCATATTAATAGTACAAAAAAAAATTTATTACATAAATAATAACTATAAATAATTTGATAATGAATAAATTGTATTTTTAATTTGAGTATAGTTTTTAGCATTTCCAGATGATAATTTACCAATTTCAAATACATCCCAAGTATTTTTAAATTTATTTCTAGTAACAGCACACATTATTACAGCTTTTGAATTGGCAGCAGATTTTAGTTTATAGCTGCAAAGTTGATCTTCGGGTCTTTCAGTATCATACAATTTAAAGCTTGGATTAGGAAAACATCCAATATCAGGAGAATTCCATGATGATAATATAAAATATAATTTTGTTATAGATGGTGGTAAATCCGACAAGTTTGCTTTTATAGAATGATGACCTATTATATTATTTAAGAAAATACAAGTCAGAAAAATCAATTTTTTTAAAAAAATAACATTTAATTAATTAAGTTACCTATTTGATTAGTGGAATCCATTCTATCACCTGAATGATACATACTTGGAATATCATTATATAACTTTGAAAGATAATCATATTTTCTAAAGAATGTGTCATCTTTATAAAGAAGACAAGTTCCATCCAAGTAATCTATTTTGCCATTAGGATATCCCCATTGCAAATCAAATGTCAAACTCTTGAGTGATTGATTTTTGGTAATTGAATAAAGTAAAACTATTAACTGTATGTGACAATCTTCAACAATTTTATATTCTGCCAAGGTGCTCTCACTACTATTATTACTTTTAAAATCCTACTCATATAAATAAAGTAAATATACAAATGGCATAATTAACATTTGATTTAAATGATTGATTATTATTATTTATAAAATAATTTTTACCGTTAACTCATTTCCGTTATAAATTAATTTTTGTTTATTAATTTGTATATTTATTTCTGATTTTATTGCTCGTTTAAGTTGAATAACTGTTTTTATTGTTTCCAAACTAAATCTAATTTTATGCCCATTGATCATAATAACATAGAAGTACCCACTAGCAGCAGTGACTTGATTTTTCGATGGATCATTAAGTGGATTCAAAGTTGCGACAATTTCGACGTCAATCTTAAAAGGTGCTTTCTTCCATTTCAATATTAAATTTTGAACTTCTTTTTGACTGAGAGAAGATTTACACTCTGGGCATTGATTTGTTTTTGAAGTATCTAAATGATTTACTATACATTTCAAACAGAAATTTGGAACATGTTGACATTTACTACTAATAATATCATTAGCAAATTCTCTAGATAATTTATTTAGTTGACAATTTTTACATTTCATTTTTGGGAAAATGAAAATACTAAAAATGTAAATTTTTTATGTACAACAAAAAAAAGCAAATTAATAAATTTGAAGTGAAATCTTAGTTTTTAAAAAAAAAAAAGAAAAAAAAAAAAATAATAAAAAAGCAAAATTCTAGATATTTGATTTAAATGAACTAGACTATGCTGATAGTTTTAATTATCATCAATATTTTATATATATCACATACAGTTTCAAAACCGTTGCTAAAAGAACAAATAGTTTCAAATGCTCAATACTTATAAAATGAAATTTTCCATCCAAGAATTTTTTTTATTATTACCATTATTACACCAAACCAATTTATTGATTATTTAATTTATATACTGTCAATGAAGCATCATTGACACAAATATAATCTTTTGATATAACAATTTACGTCATGATGAATTATTTCTTGATTCAATGGAAATAATTTATTTGTTGTTTCAACTTGTCCCTAGAGAATTATTTAAACTTTATTTGTGCAAAATCTCTACCAAATTTATCATCAAACGATAAAGCTCTTACTATAAAGTCGAATTATCAAATTCCGTTACAGTTAGACAAGAGGGAAATCTGAATCAAAACAAATAAAATATATAATCCATTGACAGAAATCTAAGATAGGCTTGGCTTTATCAATTTTCATTGACCGATAACCTTCGCCACCACCAAAACTAAAATTCCTTATATGCTCTACAACACCTGCAAACAAAATGATCAAGATCAAGATAGATCACCCATAGTGTTGTTACGCGTGAAAATTAAACCTACGTGAATTTGTAATTCACGTACATGAAAATCGAATTAGCCAATCAAAAAGAATAATAATAAATATACATAAATAATTAATGTGATTATACTGGAAGCTAAAAAAATTTCCATATATGGTTGTATACCAACTACTTGTTTCAGTCATTGTAAATGCTCTTGGGTTAGAAAAAGAGTATGAAGCACATTTATACGAACATCTTCCGGAACAATAAAAATGCATACGATCTAAAGTAAGTATTAACAATTTATTAAAAAAAATTTATTTTTTCACATAGTAACGAGAATAATGGTGATGACAAAAAATTGCATGCCTCAACAATTACAAACTTAGACCCGTTTGAAAATTTATCAATTATTTCGTTAAATAAAAAGAATTTGATATGTTCTAATATTATTCTAACGCAAAAACAACATATATAAAAATTATGTAGAAAATTATGCATACAAAATTCCACGCCATCATATTTTTCAATTAAAAGTAAAAAAATCTGATTGTTTTCGAAAAAGAGTATATAAACCTTCGATCAGACAGCCATTACCCTACCTATGCTCAAGAGTGCTCATGTCTTTGGTCCTTTTGAGATTGTTTACAACAGTATGAAAGGGAACATTCACTTCCCGATGTATTTTCCCTTGTTGAATGAGCATTGCCAGGCGAGTAATGTAAATGGACATCAATCTTTGCGCAACATGAGTTTGTAATATTCTGGAAATAGAAAGCAGAAGTAGATGAAGAGTTTGCTATAAATGTCATCAATGGGACATAATAAAGTTGGCAAAGATACTAAATCGTCTTCTTTTTAACGCTGGTTAGTTGGTTAGCTAAATTCCTGACTATTGGTTAATTATTGGCAGATTGAAATAAACAAAAAGAAATGCAACCAAAACCTTTGATGAAACACAATGTAAACTGACCTCAAGGATTTACAGCAGAAAAAAACAAACTGCCAAACGAAATATTCTGAAACTAGAAAAAACCATTGGAGAAACTTATCACCAAAAAAATTTATCTCAAGCTCAAAAAGTCAATCATCAACCACAAAAGAACTGGTAAAGTGTCAGCGATGCTTACAAACTCAATATTCATCCTTGGATCCAGAAAGCGAAAAGGTAATCTAGAAATTAATCTTAAAAAAAACCCCCAAAATGAAAACACCAACTCTGCAAGGAAAAGTAAATAAACTACATACAAATCGAATCAAAAGAAAGAACAAATAGAACTAATGATATTTGGAAGCTAACCAAATCGGAATCCATTTATAAATAAATATATATTTGGACTTATGGTTTCTAAATTTGGTTGGAACGCCCATCGAATTTCACACAATGGTCACACTACAGCGGAGTTGAAGTCCACTTTGCATCAATATTTAAATAATTGCATTCAATTCCTTCTGTCAATTCTAAAATAATAATAATCATTATGGAAATAGACAACGATCCAGCTCAAGAAACAAACAAAATCATCATAAGAGAATCATTGACCGTCAAAAATGGCCATGCTATGATTGGGAATAGCTTTGGTAACAACACTTATTTCGCTACTAATTATAATAATGAGAAATTAACAAAGAACACCACTAACAATACCAAGAACACCACCAAGACTAATAAATATGACACTACTAATACTAAGAAAGATGACCACACTATCAAATTAACTGAACAGTTATCCAAAATGAGACTGGAGAATAAAAAACTAGTTCAGGAAAGGGAGTTTGAAAAACTTTTTGATCAAGCCAAAAGCAAAATAGAAAAATATGAACAAGAGAATCAAGATTACGAATTCGAAAGTCATTTGGCATATTTAAATGAAGTATTGGATAATCAGGAGGATCTAACAGTTTACCACAACACACCATCTATTAATGCCAGACAGATGAGGGTCAGAACAGCTCAGAGACAATTAGAATTGAACAAAAATAACTTACTTCATATTCTAACTAAAGAAGAGTTAGAAAATCTTTGCGAACATAAAAAAGAAATAACTAAATTAAAATTGCAATTGGGACAGACGGATGCTCAAACTCAATGAGCTTACCTTTATCAATTAGAAATTAAAATATGAATTACATTAATTTATTTATTGTCAATTAAAAAAATATTTTTTCATCTAAAGTCTTTATATAATTTAGAATTTAAAAATTTTACAATCTTCAATTATTATTCTATTTATATTTATGTATTTTTATTTTAAAATCAATGATGACAGCCAAATTATTTAAACCACAATTAAAATTTTATAGTAACTTTCTTTACTATCAACATTTCTACGTACGTTGCAAAGCCAAAAGCCATTTTCCATCCCAAATTTTGCTTGCAATTCACTTGCTGAATAATCCTATAATCATATCAATCGACCAATTAAATAATAATAAACATTATTGTTCATATGTTAAAGAAAGAATACACTTTGAATAAACCACTAACCATAATCCTCGTGCGTTTATATTCTCAAAATATTACCAACTTCAGCTCTCAATTTACCACCAAGTTTTAACCCAATTTTTGATTGGATCGTAGAATAATCTTTTAAAAAGAAAAAAATACATATAAATAAAGTGATATTTAAATTTTATTTATTTGCAATGCTATTAATATTAAATAATTACCTACATATTTAGCTTATTTGATACCGATCATAATTTTCTGATATGCAATTCTTGCAAAAGATGTGTACCACAATTTGTTGATAACGTTTTCTCTAATATTTCTGCTGCAACATAAAATCGCATATTATCGCAACCTTTTGATTCGTTAATATTTGAGCATTGATCTTGACTAAATTTTGTTTATCATTATTATCAGTATTATCAATGCCATCATTTTAATATTATCATTATTGTCATTATTTTGTCATTGTTTTTATTATCATTGATTTCATCCAAATTCTCAATTGGATTGTTGATATTATTCTTGAATATCATTATTAATAAAACATTTGGACATCTTTCAATTGTTCTTCGATTAACAATACTCGTAACATCCAGATAAGCTTCATGGATATACATCTTGTGTGTGTGCGCCATGACTTAGATTTTGATGATATTTAGGTTCTGGATCACTATTTGTATATATTGATATTGCGACGTGAGTTATTTTTACCAGGACGTATTTTAAGTGCGTTTGAATATTGAATATCTTTTTATGCCTGCTTTACATGCTGTATAATTAACTGATAATGATAATGATGTTGTATATTAGTTAATAAATGAATTTTGAGTTATATATATATTAAACCTGAAATTAAAGCAGTACTAGAAAAGTTTGAAGGAGTACCTATAGCCTTACTTGTTCTTTTCATATATATCTTCGAAATATATATATATATGTATATATTATACTAATGAGATCATTATTAAGAAAGTCAAGAAAGTCATTAAATTATAAATTTTTTAAAAAAAGCATTTTTACTTACCAATCTGACAATAAAAGCGATCCATATCGATATGAGTTATTATTATTATACGTTTTTGAGAATTGGAGGACGATTTGTTTTAAATAATTTTCTTTTTAGATGCAATTTTGAAATTTTGGGTTTCTATCAATCCATCTAGGTGATACTATTTTTCATTCATATAATTTTTAACCCATGGGAAGATAAATTCAATATTTTGATTTGAAAATCAGACATGCTTGTAATAAATTATCACACTATATGACTTACATTTTGGCCAATATTAACAATATATGATTGCTATAATTGATAAAAAATAGTTGGCATCACTTATAACAAAGTCAATATTATTCTTTTGGTCGGGATAAAAAAATGTGAATTAATAATAATTAATATTAAACATGTGCAATCACTGATTTGTGTAACATATTATTGACATTGTCTGCAAAGAACCCCGTCTAATGTCATAAAAAAAAAAAGGCTTTTCTCAGGCTGTTCGGCACTTGCATAGATAGATAGATAGGCTTTGAAAGATGGTTTCATTTACCAAAAAAATCATTTGTTAAAGAATCAAGTTTAATTTCATTCAGCATTTTATTAATTAAAAAAAAGGATTAAAAATTACAAAAATAATTTAAATGTTCAACTTTAATCTTTGTTATCATTAGTAGTTAAAAGATGATAATCCTTATTTTTGACCACAACATTGTCGTCTTCATCATCGTCGTCATCTTCAATAACGAAATCAACATTTCGAGTCTTAAGAAGTCGTTGACCACTTTCTAAATCTTTTTCATTCATAGCGATTTCTTCTTGTGCTTGGTTTTTATCGACTTGTTTTGATTCGTAATCTTTTATCCAAGTGTATAAGCAACTTCCAAATAGAATTATACCAATACTACCGATACGTCCAATAGTAAGAATATCACTGAATATTGTTACTCCAAGAACAGTTTGTATTACACCACGAAAAGCTGATGATATCATATGCGATATTGGTGATGTTACTTTAATTTGTAAAAATCCTGCAATGTTGATTAAAAATCCAAAAAATCCCTAAACACATAACATAAAAATTATTATACATACAACTATTAGTAAAAAAAAATTTATATCTTCCCAATGTCAATCTTCTTTTAAGAAATTACCGTTACTACGATTCCAATTAAGAAGGTGTGAAAAGATTCAGAAGAATCAGAGAACATTTGATAGATTTGAAATTCTTCACCAGTAAACAAAATCAAAGGAATGAAACAAACGGAACTTAATAAATTATTATAATAAACCAAGTCCATTGTGTTATCCTTTACGACGGCCAAACTTTTCTTTATCACAATCGCGTGTAATGCTGTTGTGATCGATGAGAATACGCCGTAGAAGACGCCAAGAAGTGAAACCGAAATTTGTTTTTCCGATGATACTCCAACAAAGAACCCAATACATACAATAAAACATGATAAAAGTATCATGTATGATGATTTCTTCTTTAGGACAATGAATGTAAATAAAACTGTGAAAGGAAGAACTAAGGCACGTGCAACCTATGCATAAAAATCAAATCAACCAATTTAATTTATTGAATTAATTGTTGGAAGAAAATAAAAGATATTGATTATATTTACTTGATAAAAGCTTGCATCAACATATTGTAGACAAACAGTGTTAAAACTTAATCCCAATACGTTAATTCCAATTAGTGGTAGTACTCCAATACATATATCTTTTTGAATTTTTGGTAATTGTACTACGCCAAAAAGACTCGAGATATGTAAAAGTATTACTGCCATAACAAGTTGTGAGAAAAGTAAGGTAAAGGGAAGTGCTGCATTATTTAAAACCCACTAATACACAATTATATTGATGACCATAGTGATGTTGATGTTGATTAAACAATGATGATATTAATTAAATTTTATTATTATTATTATCATTATTTCATACTATTTATTTATTACCTTATTTACAAGAACCATAACAAGTGCAGTTGTAATATAAAATGACACCGAAAAAATGACCATGGAACGACTGGCTTGCTTTGATTTTTCACCCATTTTTTCCTTTTTTTTCTATTATTATTATTAATCTATATAATCTATACAATTGTGAATGGCAGATTGTGAAGATAAATAATATGTTGTAATATTATATGGAAATGAGCATGTCTTAGTATATAAATAAGTATTAAATACGGAAAGAAGGTAGTTTAAGAAGAAAAAGAGGATAACAAAGGTAAAGGTTTATAGAGAAAATCAATACTTCCATTCCTCTTTATGTTTCCAAAAAAACAAAATTTTGTTGATCTTTGCCATTACTATACAATAATAATAAAATAATAATATAAGGAAAATATTTATAATCTTTTTGGGACTGTTTTTTTGAATTTGCATCAAGCTTTCGTCTGTACTGGCTATTTATTCAAGATTTTATTTTTTTTTAGGGTTATTATATTATATAGTGAATGGTAGAGGTGAGGTCACATCTTAATTAAGAATGTTTAGATCAAGTTCAGCTTGTACTGTATTTTCTTCAATAAATTTTCTTTCAATAAAACTTTTTTAGGTTACTATTATTTAAATATGGATATAACAATTGATTTAAATTGTTTTTCTGAACATCACCTAATCTTCTTGATCTTTTTAACTCAAGACAAGCTTTTGCAGATATTTTTGTTGACAACAACTATCTTTATATGCTTGTATAATGTTTAAAGATTTTGCCTTTTCTTCTGTTTATATTAGTTTTTTTTTTTTTTTTTTAAGATCCCACGTAAAATTTTTAATAATTACTATTATTAGATGGACATTTGTCAAAAAGTTTTTTTTAATTAAATTTGCATAGACTCATTTTAATCTCTTCCTTCTCCTATTATGATTTCCATTAAAGCAACTCAGAGAGCAACAATATTTGAGTACAGGAATCCATTTCGATACAATATTTTAATCTAAATACGTTATCATTAAAGCTACAGAGAGAGTAATATAGATAAACTGGTAATTTCTTGCACAAAATTAGAAGGCTAATACTTGAATTACCATATAAATTAAGTAAATTATTTTCCAAAATTATCCCTTTTAGAGGTAATTGTGGTATTGAAGAATTGGCCTCTATATAATTGGCACAAATCATGTTATGAAATCAAAAAGATAAAATAATATTTATGGAAATATCACACGGCTATAATTGAATTCAATAATAATAATGGTGAAATCGTAAATTGCCTAACACTAAAGTACCTCATCAACAGTTTAAAATGTAGATTGCAGTTTGTGATAAATGGGATTAATAATAAGAAAATTAATTAATAGCCAGAATAGGACCCGAACAATTAATCAAATCAATATTAATTTATTGATATATTAATATAGAGATTGAGTATTTTCAAGGAATATATATTGATAATCTGTGTCTTTTTCGAAAAAAATGGATTACAAATATTCACTTGAAAATACTTCGAGCACATGAATGTTGTACCAGAGGATTAAGTCCATGGCGCAAAAATTCAGTTTGAAAGGCATTTATTTAAATCATCCAGTATCTATTTTAATAACTGGCATCACTCTTTTTTTCTCACATTACGTTAACCCAGTTACGGGAGATGCATTAAACAATGGTGGCATATTATTAATATTCCAACTTTGTGGGTCATTTTATTGACAGCATTAAAGCATAATTGTATTGTATAATGGTTGTTTCTCCAATGGATCTTGAACATCATTTTGTTAAGAAATCTTTATATTCTTCTTATGCTGGACTGACTTGAATATTTGTTCTTCAAGTTATCAATTGCTTGCAACTAATAAAACCAAATAGTATACAAAATTCTGGTTGGCTAACTTTACGCGCGCAAATTTAAATATCCAAACAATTCTATTCATTCAAAATCAATAATTTATTACAAAGTCTATTATTACACTTACTTAAGGACAATTAACTATCAGAAATAATTGAATAAACATGACATAATAATACATAAAAATTCAAAATTGTATTTCACTACTTGGAAACTTTTAGTATACTAATTTTTTGGATGATACCATAATAAACTTGATTATTTTATAGAATCTCTAAATATTGGTTTGTGACGAAATGAACATTTGACGAAATGGACTTTCGACGAAATGAACTTTCGATGAAGCAAACTTTCAACGAAACAAACTTTCGACGAAATGGGTGTCGACGAAATGACTGTCGACGAAATGATTGTCGACGAAATGAATCAGACCCCTTTATTGTATTTTATGTTGTATGAATCTAAAAAAAAATTAAAATAAAATATAAAATTCTTTAACTGAGCGAAAAAATTTATAAAAAATTAAATTTACACACTTCTATGGTAAATGGGTTATAAATGGCATTTTTAGGAGTAGAATTTACAACTTTTTATATGTTCGTTTGCATACCAATTCAATTATCCAATTTTTTGTGGTCATCAACAAAATGTGCACATTTTTTATGTAACATTCAATTTCCTACACTGGTTGATGCTTTATTAATATAAAGAATTATGATGAAAAATTCAATAAATACAGAAGATTACATGCCCAAAACTATTTGCTACATGATTTTTAATATATACCTTTCAAATCTTTTATAACATCTGGAATGTATAAATCAATGACACCTTTCCATGCATACAAGTCTTTTAACCAATGTATGACAATTGATTGTGGTGATGCCCATTTTCTCCCTACAACATAAAATACTGGGATCCTTGGGTCTTGAAAAAGTAAGCAATGTTCATCAATTGGATTTAAAGTTGAATTTGCATGATTAATTAGCCATTTTCCCAACCTTGTGTCTTCGCCCCCCCTCCATTCGGTTTTGTTGAATGGAGTTGTTGAAATCAGATGTGGATAATTCATCGAGAGAACTACAAGCATACCTGTAATATAGTACTTATGCTTACATCCGTAATACACATTATCTCGTGGCAATGGTCGAAGGTTAAGTGCCAGATTTTGAAAGTGTACAAATACGTCATCATCTGCCTTTGCTGCATAATCATATTTCATGGTACCGAGGTGCTCCCAAACCCACTTCCAGTAATAATACGCTTTGCCATTATTCATATTCTCTTCCATATCCAGCATTACAAGATCGCCATAGGTATCATTCTCAGTAGTCAATTTTAATTTCAAATCGGGTGTGTACACATCTTTTGGTGGTCTTCCTAGGATAAACTTGAAATCCACGTTGTCGCCAATCAAATTTTCTTGTTGCTTTAAATTTATAGCTCGTACTATACTTCGAATTTTATGCCCTTTTGCTGTCGTCCATATACCAATGAAAACACGGATTGGTGACCAATTCCACAATTCTTTGGAGGAGATTCCATTTTGTTCATGATAACTTTCACATTCCATTTTAGATTTGAATGGAATTGGCTGGTCTTGGTATGCCTGCATTTGTTCAAGGGTAGGTTTACCATGATAATTGAGAATGGGTCTTATCTTTACTGCTTTCGGTTTTGAAGCTGTTGTCGGTGTAATTGTTTGATTTAATTTTGAAGCCTTGGTTATGGTGGTTGACTCAATTTGAAGATCGTCATATTTATCGGGAATTTGATGGAAATCTTCGACTGAAAATACAGTAATGTTGAAATAATCTATTATGTAGGTTTGATGTGTGTGCGTATAAATATATATGTGTCTCGTAAAAATAAAATTTATAAAACATATACAAATTTACTAAAGTCATATAGAAATTATGCAGAACGAATGAATCCGACCTCCCTGTATACTTTCTGTATAATAATAGTGAAATATATGTTATTATTATGGTTATTATTATTTGGAGTATTGAGAATGTTAGATTCCTGTAAAAAAAATAATTGATATTTTTCAAAGAAATATTTGTACTTTATTTTGCTTTCTACATGTAACAAAAAAAAAATTACACGCATTCTGCATAATTTCTGTAGAATTTTAGTAAATAAATATATTATAGGGATGGAAATTTGAACCCACCATAATAATAATTTAGGCAGAGAATGATGATAAGAATGGTTTGCAAAACACAAGCAAATTTAATTAATGAGCAAGAGTAAAACATTTCACCTAAACAATAAAAATTTACGTTGATATGGCCCTTTTTTAAATAATTCAACGCTTCATCTGTGTGCCAAATAGAGATGTTAAATTGTTGATTTAACTGCAGTTTAACCACGGGTTAACCATTACAGACAGTTAAACCATAGTTTAAACCGCGGTTTGTTGATCTGATTAAGTATTAATATATGTTCAACAGTGGTTTAAAGCCGCAGGTTTACAACCGCAGTTCAACTCATTCAACATGGTTTTTACTATTTAAAATCCTTAGTGCCAAATAAACTCTGTTTGTTATTTTGATATGTAAAATAAATTGTTTCGAAACAATTATACATTTTGACTACAAGTTAAATTGAATTTTTTGTGGAAAAAATGTTATACAATTAATATTAATATTAATATTAATATATTATTTCCGATTTAGTCACGTGTACCAAGTTTCCCTGTTATCTATAAATTAACACTGGTGTCAAATTGGTGGTGATTAGTAGTCTTTTAAGCTCCAAAGAAATTAAAAAATGTCGTTTGAAAAACGAAAGTAGCAAATCATAATTTAGCTAACCACACCACGATAAAACAAATGTTTTAGAAATAAACCCAAAGAAAAGAATTCATATTATAGATTTTTTACAATGTAAATTTTCGAATACTTAAAGTATTTACTTTTAAATCTTGCCTAATTATAATAATTTTCGTAAAAAAAAATTACATGGGTTTTTTTATTATTGCAAAAGTTTTTCTCTCTCATTAATATCAATATTAAAACAATTCAATAAGTTCAATCACGTGAAATTTTTTGGGATGAGAATTGATTTGATAATTTTGATAGTAAAACTAATAAACTAATTTTTTTTGAAATAAACTAATATTTTGATAATTGAAGTCGAAATTTCAGTTTGATTTCCAAATTGACTAAATCAAAGCTTTTCTATGACTCTAATAATAATTAATATACCAGTTTTTGAATTTAAACCAATTAGGAAAATTTTCATCTAAAAATGCAAAATGTTTCAATTAATCCTTTATTTTGACAGGATTTAAATTTCAACAAAGGCTGTTTCAAAATAACTCTACATTTAGTTAATCGTTTAATAAAAGATACATCAGTCCATCATTATCCTCCATTATCCAACCAAAACAAATGAAAAAATTCTTTTGTTGCTTAGGTTTAACTCCTTCGAAAATCTATTTATTTACTATTTACTATTATTTTCATGTTTGACTCGTCATATATTTATTCATTTATATTGCATGGCCATTTTCTGTTTTATACGTGAATATCAAAGATAATATCAGTCGATATTGTTGCTAATTAATTATCCAACACGTATAAAAGAACCCCGCAATTTATGTGCTTTCTAAATGGGTTTTCTGTTAATAAATAATAATTCCTTTGGCACAAGATCATCATAAACCTATATAAAATCAATCCAAACCATTCGCTAACTATCTCACTCCTCTAACCATAATTGGTGTGATTTTTCTCATATATAAATGAATCTTTCCAACCAATGCTGTGATAAAAATGGCGTGTAATTTTAATTCAATGTTGAAAAATTTACTTGTACAGTGCAGGACACCTAATCCCGCAACTTACTGCGCCACGACGACTAATTTTGGGAAAAATTTCCAATCAAAAATGCAATAAAAATTGTTTTGTCATGTGATATTTCCTAGTCATTCCATAAATAGTAAAATCGGCAATAAGAATAAACATTGGGTTACCTAATATGGATGTGATCATCAACTAAAAATTCAAAAACTTTTATTTTGTTTCAATTTGTTCATTTTTATATATATATAAATCGCGTGTAACGCGACAGTTTTGGGCTTAACATAGTAAACTTGTGCAACTTTGAGGCTTGATCTCTCCATGGTAATGTGACATATCAACAAAATGAAATCGTAGCTTTGTGGAGAAAGGTCTTAGCTTCAAAATCATGTTTTGTTTTTTTGGTGTTACATTTCCATTCTGGTATACTAAAGAATATACAAGACAAATAAAAAGTTGTGGGACTAGGTGTCCTGCACTATAATTAACATTTAAAACCTGAATGTTACCATTTTTACATTTGGAACTTAAATCTTGAACTAACTGTTTTAAATTTAAACTTCCTGAATATATTCTAGTGTTTGCCAGCCAAGGAATTTTTTAACGGCTAAAAAAAAAATTTCTTTTAACATTTATTTTTACAGCTGGAATTCTAGTGCAGAATTCAAAGGCATAGATATTTAGTTGAGATGGGTCCATCTCCAATAAAACATACATTTGCTTAAAAAACAAAATACAATAACATTATAGCAGGATAAAAGTCATAGAGTTTCTATTCGTCTTATTTTAATTCGAATTATTATTCGTTTATTCAAACTATTAAAACGAAATATCATAATAACAATACTAAATAATAGTAATGATAATTATAGTAATAATAACGATAGTAGTGGTAATAATAATACCGGCAAGTTTATCACCATCTGAAAAGTTTTTTCATCTACTGGGATTTAAGCCGGCTAAGGTTTTTCTACTGGCCAACATCACTAGTGGTGACACCAAAACTCCAAAGAAAATATCAACATACCAATGGTAACAGCATTAATACTATAATTAATGGCAATTCCTATTCTATGTACAATTATAACCAGGGCTGGCCGCGTAACTCAACTAGCACTATTTAGTCATATGTTAAATCAAGTTTAGTCAAGGCTCTGTCAACCCTGATTATAATAATAACATTGTATTAATATAAATATTTGTTTTCTTCAAAAAAACGGATCTACAGTTAAATGACTAAGTAATTATTGTTACGCGACCATCAAAAATATTCTAGTTGATATTACTAATGGTAGCAAGTAATGATAACCTTTTCTGTTTATTAATTTATTTTATAATAAAGTCCATGTTGCTTTATGGACTTCTCCAAAACCACCTTTAGCCAAGTATTCAATATTATTAAATTCATTATATGGAATCCAATATATATTATCACTATATTGTGCATATTGTTTACATTCATAAAAAAATCTAGCTATTTCTTTATTTCCACATTTATCAGTTAATCTTTCAATTTTTTTTTCTTTGCAACCATCACATAATAAATTTTTTTTTATTTCTTTATCAATATTAATAGATACTTCGCATAATTTCTGGATTGTATATATATTTGATTTATGACCTTTTTTTTTTTCTAATTTATCTGTAAAATTTTTTAATTTATTTATTGATTTATAAAAAAAATCAAAATAATTTTTTTTTATGAATTCTTTGCAATTGACACAATTTTCTATAAATTTTAATGAATCAATTAATTCATGTAATAAAGTATAAGTGCAAACTTGGTCACTGGTTAGATGAGTATCATTGTATCCATTTGGCATTATGATGTTGAATGATTCATTTAATGAGTTGTATAATGTATTTATATCAGGATCCAAATATTTTTCTGAATTGATAATTTCTTGTCGTTTAGCTTCTGCTAATTCAATAATCTTTTTTTCTTTTTCAGAAGCAGAAAAGCTCAAAAATTTATTTAGATGAACTTCAATTTCTTTAGCTGTTGGTCTATTTTCTGGATTATGATCCCAACATTTTTTCATCAATTCAGCATAGAATTCAGGAGTATCATCAGTGATTTGAGGTCTCTCTCCTTTTAAAATATCTGATATAAGACAATGATTATGTGGTCTATCATAGTATGGTTTCTTTCCTGTAGTGTGCTCCCACATTATCATGCCAAAACTGTAAATGTCTGATTCTTTTTTATATGGTTTTTTTGATAACCTTTCAGGTGCTAGGTATGAAATAACTCCAAAGATTTTATTTTGTTCATCTTTTTTAATATCTTGATTGTATGAAAAAATATTGCCACCATGCAAGTCATGATGAATGTAATTGTTTTCATGAATATTCCATAATCTAATACATTTGACAACAAAAAAAAAAGATACATTATAACTATTTTATTAAATGATTCCAATAATAAAATTTAAAACTTACGCAGATGCAACAATATATAATGAAGCAATTTTATTCTCCCAAGTAAGTTTTTTGAAATTTTTTAAATTATTATGTAAATCACCATGTTTAGCAAATACCAACAAATAATCTCTTTCTTTAGGATCTTTAGTAATTCCATAACATTGGCTAATATAATTTCTAGCTCTAACTTCATTATGTGCTTTTAACTAAAAAAAATCATTACAAAGTATATTAAATAATAGATAATATACAAGGTTAATACATTTACTAATTTACCTCTTTTAAAATATCTGAAATTTTATATAATCTTTTTAATACAACATCCTTTGCTTCAAGAAAAAAATTGCTAGTCCATGTTGCTTTATGGACTTCTCCAAAACCACCTTTAGCCAAGTATTCAATATTATTAAATTCATTATATGGAATCCAATATATATTATCACTATATTGTGCATATTGTTTACATTCATAAAAAAATCTAGCTATTTCTTTATTTCCACATTTATCAGTTAATCTTTTGATTTTTCTTTCTTTGCAACCATCACATAATAAATTTTTTTTTATTTTTTCATCAATACTAATAAATACATCACCTAATTCCCCGATTGTATGCACGTCTGACTTATGATCTTTTCCTTTTTCTAATTTATCTGAAAATTTTTTTAGTTTACTTATTGATTTATAAAAAAAATCAAAATAATTTTTTCCTATGGATTTTTTACAACTGGCACAGTTTTCTATTAATTTTAATGAATCAATTAACTCATTTAATAAAGTACTAGTGTAATTTTGATGACTGGTTAGATCATTATATTCATTTGGAATTAATGACATTATCATGTTTAATGATTCATTTAACGAGATATATAATTTATTTATATCAAGCATAATGGAAATTTTTAAATGTCGATCATTTTCCAAAAAAAAACATTTGATTTTTATTCCTCGGGAATTAAAATCTTTAAATATAGGGCATGCTGCAACAAAACCTAAGTGAACATTGATATTATCAAGAATTTCAGGATCAAAATTTAGTTATTATCATTGTACTTTACTATTACTATTAACATATGGAAGCCACTTAATATAATTCATCCATAATTTGAGTTGCAGCAGCTGTTAGCAGTTGTTGCCGCAGATTAATTATCATGGTCATGATTAGTCAACTAGTAACAATAATAAAAAGAACAAATCAAAAATAGTTTTTAATATTAAAATATTTAGCAATCTTTTGTTTATTTTTAACACTAAGAATTAATCAAATTAGTTGATATTTTTATAATTATATAATAATATTTTGCATATAAATAGCAATTAATAAATAATATCTTGTAAATAAGTTCGATATTCACCAATACTCCAACTACATTTAAAATAAATTTATAAATAATGGTATCCTCATTTTCAGACATTAATGAATCCTTGGTGATAAAATTGTTTTTGATATTGTCAAAGATTTATTACCATCATTTTGTTTCTTAGATAACCTGAGCTTCTTGTCCAAGTTTTCTATTAATTGTGCATAACAATTTGCTGTATTCTAAATTTTATATAAAATATTACTTTGGTAAAAATTTAATTATGCAATGAATTCTTAAATGAATATTTGAATACTTACAATTATTCTTTCAATGATTTCATCATATTTGTTGTGTTCATTTTGAACAGGTGTGGTTGAAGAATCAACCAATTTTATTCTATAAATTCTGTTGGATGGTTTGTATAAACTGTAAACATACAACTTAAACTCTTTGAATTGTGAAAAAATGATTAATAAATGATACAATTTATAATTAAATTAATGATTATTTGCAGATAATAGAATAATTACCATTAATTATAATGCCAAATACTTTTAAATCTCTAATATTTGTAATATCTCCATGTTCAAGACTACCATATTTTTTATAAAAGTAATTCAAAATTTAGTCATGTATGTCTTTTAACATGCCTTTCTAGTGTCATTTAAAAGTTTATTTTTGTCTTTATACCATAGAAGTCCAATGATTTCGCCAATAAGAAGTTCAAATGGGACCATCTTACCATTGTCATTATAATGTTTTCTTGTAAGGAATGTGACATCAGACTTACATCCTTTACGACCCTAAAAAAATCAAGGTTTATTTATTAATATTAATTAATTTACTTTATACCAAAGGAACATAAATACATACACTGTTGCATTCTTCAATGAATATTCTTTCTTTGGTACTTTGGTTTATTTTATCTGAACTAAAATTAAATCAATGATAACGATTTAGTATTTCTCACAGAGAAAAAAAAATTTTTATTCTTTACTTACATCAGCAATCTAATGTGGCTTTGTTCACCAAAAGACACTCTTAATTGCAACCAAATAGAGTCAAGAGACCTGGTCTCTTCATTGAAATCTAATTGTTTGAATTTTCCATATTCTTCATATTTCTTAACTTATAGCTAGTAATTGGAAATTATTAGATGATTTTATAATTAATTGTATGCATATATATATATATTATAATATTATATATTCAAAAAAAATCTGATAAGGCATACAAGTGATTCTTCAAATCTTTTATTGTTGCTTTTTTCAATCTGGAATAATTAACTTTGCAATACTTTGAGGTCTAATTTAAAGATAAAAGTTTCCATATGTCCTTAGGGAAATGCTCTGATATCCATGGATGTGCATTTGGTATATCCAAGATGCAGCTGGACAAGGGATCATCATAATCCATGTATCTTGGAGCATAAAAGTTAATAAAATTTTTTAAATTGCTAATAACATCAGCACCCTCAATTATCCAAGAATCCTAAAGATACAAATAATAATTAAAATATGTGTTGGTAAATCATAAAAATATTATAAAAATAACAAAAGCATGAACAAAACATGTAATAATACTTCAATCATCATTATTTCAAGATCTTTTTTCAATATCACAACTTCATTCAGTAATTCATTTGTTTTTTCAACAAGAGGTAACTAAAAATGATTTATGATAATCATATTAATTGTACAAATTAAATCAATTCATGATCAGAATAAAGTAATGGTAATTTAATCTTATTGAAGATATAATTTACTTACAGATGATGGTGTTGTGGAAGTGTTTAATAGTCCTCTATTGTTTTCCTATGGGTCAGAGATTGTATTAATATTAAAAGCAGTTAATCGTATCAAAGAGAATAAGTCTCATTTAATTATTATTACTTTATTATTTTGACTGTCAAGCATTGATCATTTCTTTCGCCTAAAGAATAAATATTAAATAAGGAACTGGGATGGCTCATAAAAATACCACCCTCCAACAATACTTGCCGATTTTCTTTAATTTCATTTCCATTTTTTCTTTTATTATTTGGTTGACCACAATTTTTTTTTAAGAAACACAGTCAGCGCTCAATATACAATTTTTCAAAAAAAACTATATAGAAATGACAAGTTGCAAGAATCGCAACCGACCACCATTCTTTAATAAAACTAGAGTGACGCCAAGTAGTAATGACCATCATTCTTATGATAAACACCTACTCATGTTCAGTGTTGTGACCAGAAACTCTTTTGGCTTCCTGAAACGTTTCGGAAAATGAACCTACACTAAGCAGAGATTAAACCTAAACATAAACATAAAATACTAATCTAGTTTCGGATGGTTTCTGTTAGTTTCTGTTTCTAGTTTCCCCTAAACTCAGAGTTTCGGGTCACAACACTGCTCATGTTGTGCTTTTTCATCGACTTTTCTTCGTTTTTTAGATTCTTTACGAGAAAGCAAAACTAAAGAGTTATAAATTAGTAATAAAAATTAAAACTTATCCTTAAAATTAATATATGAATACTTATTGACTATTTTTAATTATTTCGTTTAGTTAAATTAAGGATAATTAGAAAAATTAACTTTATAATAAATATGAATAAAGACAAAGTCATTAAATGAATCGCGTTAAAAAAAAAAATTTTATACTACTAAATTTTGATCCCTGAAATTCTTGGTTATACTTTGTCTGGTATGCCCCATATTATCTTCAAACAATTTACCTTTTTATCAATTTACCTACAAACAATAATTATCTATTGGAAAATATAATTTTAATACCGGTCAATAGATTATCCTGGACAATATTTTCATCATAAAGCAATTACTCTTCAAAAGAGATATAGTGGTCCAGAGAAAATTTTACATTTGGCTCCTTTATTGGAGTTTTTAGATGATTCCCTGAATACAAGAGAAACTACCATAAGAACTATTACCAAATTTTTCAATATTTTTTATAAAGAAAAAAAAATGAAGTTTAATAATCATGATGACAATAACAGTAATAATAATGACAAAATTTGTTAACAAAAAGAAAATAATATACACCTGACAATAAATTTGTTAACAGCAATAATTATGACAAATTTCGCTGATAATGACGAATGATTAGTAATCTACAATTGAAAAAATACGAATCACATTCACAAGCATATCATAAAGTAGAACATTAAATATTAATTCTAAATCAAATAGCATCAATAATGTTGTAATTCTAGTTATGGAACTTCAGTATATGAACCTAGAATATGAACAAAGTGCTATACTATTACTATTGGTAGATATTATTTAAAATATTTTTTATGAAAAATACCATTTATGAAGATATAAATAATATCAATGTAAGTGGTGAAGTTGTTGATGCTGATGATGAAAATTATTTTATATTTAACATCACCAAGTATTATAACGTAACAATGTCTTTTTTTTCTTTTTTTTATGACCCATTGAAAGGAAATTGCAATTTTATATATTATGATTTCTTTTATATTCCCTATCACCTATGCTACTATTAAGGTACCCAGTGCAATATAACTGATTGATGACGGACTTGCCCATTAGCACTCAATAAACAAACTTCATTTGTATTGAGCTACTGCTTTATCGATCTTTCTATATAATGGTTTATATTTGTAATGTAATTTTTATTTTTATTTCTTTTGTTTATGTTCCCAATTGATAACATTGTTATTCCTTTTTCTTTTTTTCCATAATGAAATTTTTTATAAAGTAATTTATTATATAAGATATACATTTTTATGTTGTCATATTAATAGTACAAAAAAAAATTTATTACATAAATAATAACTATAAATAATTTGATAATGAATAAATTGTATTTTTAATTTGAGTATAGTTTTTAGCATTTCCAGATGATAATTTACCAATTTCAAATACATCCCAAGTATTTTTAAATTTATTTCTAGTAACAGCACACATTATTACAGCTTTTGAATTGGCAGCAGATTTTAGTTTATAGCTGCAAAGTTGATCTTCGGGTCTTTCAGTATCATACAATTTAAAGCTTGGATTAGGAAAACATCCAATATCAGGAGAATTCCATGATGATAATATAAAATATAATTTTGTTATAGATGGTGGTAAATCCGACAAGTTTGCTTTTATAGAATGATGACCTATTATATTATTTAAGAAAATACAAGTCAGAAAAATCAATTTTTTTAAAAAAATAACATTTAATTAATTAAGTTACCTATTTGATTAGTGGAATCCATTCTATCACCTGAATGATACATACTTGGAATATCATTATATAACTTTGAAAGATAATCATATTTTCTAAAGAATGTGTCATCTTTATAAAGAAGACAAGTTCCATCCAAGTAATCTATTTTGCCATTAGGATATCCCCATTGCAAATCAAATGTCAAACTCTTGAGTGATTGATTTTTGGTAATTGAATAAAGTAAAACTATTAACTGTATGTGACAATCTTCAACAATTTTATATTCTGCCAAGGTGCTCTCACTACTATTATTACTTTTAAAATCCTACTCATATAAATAAAGTAAATATACAAATGGCATAATTAACATTTGATTTAAATGATTGATTATTATTATTTATAAAATAATTTTTACCGTTAACTCATTTCCGTTATAAATTAATTTTTGTTTATTAATTTGTATATTTATTTCTGATTTTATTGCTCGTTTAAGTTGAATAACTGTTTTTATTGTTTCCAAACTAAATCTAATTTTATGCCCATTGATCATAATAACATAGAAGTACCCACTAGCAGCAGTGACTTGATTTTTCGATGGATCATTAAGTGGATTCAAAGTTGCGACAATTTCGACGTCAATCTTAAAAGGTGCTTTCTTCCATTTCAATATTAAATTTTGAACTTCTTTTTGACTGAGAGAAGATTTACACTCTGGGCATTGATTTGTTTTTGAAGTATCTAAATGATTTACTATACATTTCAAACAGAAATTTGGAACATGTTGACATTTACTACTAATAATATCATTAGCAAATTCTCTAGATAATTTATTTAGTTGACAATTTTTACATTTCATTTTTGGGAAAATGAAAATACTAAAAATGTAAATTTTTTATGTACAACAAAAAAAAGCAAATTAATAAATTTGAAGTGAAATCTTAGTTTTTAAAAAAAAAAAAGAAAAAAAAAAAAATAATAAAAAAGCAAAATTCTAGATATTTGATTTAAATGAACTAGACTATGCTGATAGTTTTAATTATCATCAATATTTTATATATATCACATACAGTTTCAAAACCGTTGCTAAAAGAACAAATAGTTTCAAATGCTCAATACTTATAAAATGAAATTTTCCATCCAAGAATTTTTTTTATTATTACCATTATTACACCAAACCAATTTATTGATTATTTAATTTATATACTGTCAATGAAGCATCATTGACACAAATATAATCTTTTGATATAACAATTTACGTCATGATGAATTATTTCTTGATTCAATGGAAATAATTTATTTGTTGTTTCAACTTGTCCCTAGAGAATTATTTAAACTTTATTTGTGCAAAATCTCTACCAAATTTATCATCAAACGATAAAGCTCTTACTATAAAGTCGAATTATCAAATTCCGTTACAGTTAGACAAGAGGGAAATCTGAATCAAAACAAATAAAATATATAATCCATTGACAGAAATCTAAGATAGGCTTGGCTTTATCAATTTTCATTGACCGATAACCTTCGCCACCACCAAAACTAAAATTCCTTATATGCTCTACAACACCTGCAAACAAAATGATCAAGATCAAGATAGATCACCCATAGTGTTGTTACGCGTGAAAATTAAACCTACGTGAATTTGTAATTCACGTACATGAAAATCGAATTAGCCAATCAAAAAGAATAATAATAAATATACATAAATAATTAATGTGATTATACTGGAAGCTAAAAAAATTTCCATATATGGTTGTATACCAACTACTTGTTTCAGTCATTGTAAATGCTCTTGGGTTAGAAAAAGAGTATGAAGCACATTTATACGAACATCTTCCGGAACAATAAAAATGCATACGATCTAAAGTAAGTATTAACAATTTATTAAAAAAAATTTATTTTTTCACATAGTAACGAGAATAATGGTGATGACAAAAAATTGCATGCCTCAACAATTACAAACTTAGACCCGTTTGAAAATTTATCAATTATTTCGTTAAATAAAAAGAATTTGATATGTTCTAATATTATTCTAACGCAAAAACAACATATATAAAAATTATGTAGAAAATTATGCATACAAAATTCCACGCCATCATATTTTTCAATTAAAAGTAAAAAAATCTGATTGTTTTCGAAAAAGAGTATATAAACCTTCGATCAGACAGCCATTACCCTACCTATGCTCAAGAGTGCTCATGTCTTTGGTCCTTTTGAGATTGTTTACAACAGTATGAAAGGGAACATTCACTTCCCGATGTATTTTCCCTTGTTGAATGAGCATTGCCAGGCGAGTAATGTAAATGGACATCAATCTTTGCGCAACATGAGTTTGTAATATTCTGGAAATAGAAAGCAGAAGTAGATGAAGAGTTTGCTATAAATGTCATCAATGGGACATAATAAAGTTGGCAAAGATACTAAATCGTCTTCTTTTTAACGCTGGTTAGTTGGTTAGCTAAATTCCTGACTATTGGTTAATTATTGGCAGATTGAAATAAACAAAAAGAAATGCAACCAAAACCTTTGATGAAACACAATGTAAACTGACCTCAAGGATTTACAGCAGAAAAAAACAAACTGCCAAACGAAATATTCTGAAACTAGAAAAAACCATTGGAGAAACTTATCACCAAAAAAATTTATCTCAAGCTCAAAAAGTCAATCATCAACCACAAAAGAACTGGTAAAGTGTCAGCGATGCTTACAAACTCAATATTCATCCTTGGATCCAGAAAGCGAAAAGGTAATCTAGAAATTAATCTTAAAAAAAACCCCCAAAATGAAAACACCAACTCTGCAAGGAAAAGTAAATAAACTACATACAAATCGAATCAAAAGAAAGAACAAATAGAACTAATGATATTTGGAAGCTAACCAAATCGGAATCCATTTATAAATAAATATATATTTGGACTTATGGTTTCTAAATTTGGTTGGAACGCCCATCGAATTTCACACAATGGTCACACTACAGCGGAGTTGAAGTCCACTTTGCATCAATATTTAAATAATTGCATTCAATTCCTTCTGTCAATTCTAAAATAATAATAATCATTATGGAAATAGACAACGATCCAGCTCAAGAAACAAACAAAATCATCATAAGAGAATCATTGACCGTCAAAAATGGCCATGCTATGATTGGGAATAGCTTTGGTAACAACACTTATTTCGCTACTAATTATAATAATGAGAAATTAACAAAGAACACCACTAACAATACCAAGAACACCACCAAGACTAATAAATATGACACTACTAATACTAAGAAAGATGACCACACTATCAAATTAACTGAACAGTTATCCAAAATGAGACTGGAGAATAAAAAACTAGTTCAGGAAAGGGAGTTTGAAAAACTTTTTGATCAAGCCAAAAGCAAAATAGAAAAATATGAACAAGAGAATCAAGATTACGAATTCGAAAGTCATTTGGCATATTTAAATGAAGTATTGGATAATCAGGAGGATCTAACAGTTTACCACAACACACCATCTATTAATGCCAGACAGATGAGGGTCAGAACAGCTCAGAGACAATTAGAATTGAACAAAAATAACTTACTTCATATTCTAACTAAAGAAGAGTTAGAAAATCTTTGCGAACATAAAAAAGAAATAACTAAATTAAAATTGCAATTGGGACAGACGGATGCTCAAACTCAATGAGCTTACCTTTATCAATTAGAAATTAAAATATGAATTACATTAATTTATTTATTGTCAATTAAAAAAATATTTTTTCATCTAAAGTCTTTATATAATTTAGAATTTAAAAATTTTACAATCTTCAATTATTATTCTATTTATATTTATGTATTTTTATTTTAAAATCAATGATGACAGCCAAATTATTTAAACCACAATTAAAATTTTATAGTAACTTTCTTTACTATCAACATTTCTACGTACGTTGCAAAGCCAAAAGCCATTTTCCATCCCAAATTTTGCTTGCAATTCACTTGCTGAATAATCCTATAATCATATCAATCGACCAATTAAATAATAATAAACATTATTGTTCATATGTTAAAGAAAGAATACACTTTGAATAAACCACTAACCATAATCCTCGTGCGTTTATATTCTCAAAATATTACCAACTTCAGCTCTCAATTTACCACCAAGTTTTAACCCAATTTTTGATTGGATCGTAGAATAATCTTTTAAAAAGAAAAAAATACATATAAATAAAGTGATATTTAAATTTTATTTATTTGCAATGCTATTAATATTAAATAATTACCTACATATTTAGCTTATTTGATACCGATCATAATTTTCTGATATGCAATTCTTGCAAAAGATGTGTACCACAATTTGTTGATAACGTTTTCTCTAATATTTCTGCTGCAACATAAAATCGCATATTATCGCAACCTTTTGATTCGTTAATATTTGAGCATTGATCTTGACTAAATTTTGTTTATCATTATTATCAGTATTATCAATGCCATCATTTTAATATTATCATTATTGTCATTATTTTGTCATTGTTTTTATTATCATTGATTTCATCCAAATTCTCAATTGGATTGTTGATATTATTCTTGAATATCATTATTAATAAAACATTTGGACATCTTTCAATTGTTCTTCGATTAACAATACTCGTAACATCCAGATAAGCTTCATGGATATACATCTTGTGTGTGTGCGCCATGACTTAGATTTTGATGATATTTAGGTTCTGGATCACTATTTGTATATATTGATATTGCGACGTGAGTTATTTTTACCAGGACGTATTTTAAGTGCGTTTGAATATTGAATATCTTTTTATGCCTGCTTTACATGCTGTATAATTAACTGATAATGATAATGATGTTGTATATTAGTTAATAAATGAATTTTGAGTTATATATATATTAAACCTGAAATTAAAGCAGTACTAGAAAAGTTTGAAGGAGTACCTATAGCCTTACTTGTTCTTTTCATATATATCTTCGAAATATATATATATATGTATATATTATACTAATGAGATCATTATTAAGAAAGTCAAGAAAGTCATTAAATTATAAATTTTTTAAAAAAAGCATTTTTACTTACCAATCTGACAATAAAAGCGATCCATATCGATATGAGTTATTATTATTATACGTTTTTGAGAATTGGAGGACGATTTGTTTTAAATAATTTTCTTTTTAGATGCAATTTTGAAATTTTGGGTTTCTATCAATCCATCTAGGTGATACTATTTTTCATTCATATAATTTTTAACCCATGGGAAGATAAATTCAATATTTTGATTTGAAAATCAGACATGCTTGTAATAAATTATCACACTATATGACTTACATTTTGGCCAATATTAACAATATATGATTGCTATAATTGATAAAAAATAGTTGGCATCACTTATAACAAAGTCAATATTATTCTTTTGGTCGGGATAAAAAAATGTGAATTAATAATAATTAATATTAAACATGTGCAATCACTGATTTGTGTAACATATTATTGACATTGTCTGCAAAGAACCCCGTCTAATGTCATAAAAAAAAAAAGGCTTTTCTCAGGCTGTTCGGCACTTGCATAGATAGATAGATAGGCTTTGAAAGATGGTTTCATTTACCAAAAAAATCATTTGTTAAAGAATCAAGTTTAATTTCATTCAGCATTTTATTAATTAAAAAAAAGGATTAAAAATTACAAAAATAATTTAAATGTTCAACTTTAATCTTTGTTATCATTAGTAGTTAAAAGATGATAATCCTTATTTTTGACCACAACATTGTCGTCTTCATCATCGTCGTCATCTTCAATAACGAAATCAACATTTCGAGTCTTAAGAAGTCGTTGACCACTTTCTAAATCTTTTTCATTCATAGCGATTTCTTCTTGTGCTTGGTTTTTATCGACTTGTTTTGATTCGTAATCTTTTATCCAAGTGTATAAGCAACTTCCAAATAGAATTATACCAATACTACCGATACGTCCAATAGTAAGAATATCACTGAATATTGTTACTCCAAGAACAGTTTGTATTACACCACGAAAAGCTGATGATATCATATGCGATATTGGTGATGTTACTTTAATTTGTAAAAATCCTGCAATGTTGATTAAAAATCCAAAAAATCCCTAAACACATAACATAAAAATTATTATACATACAACTATTAGTAAAAAAAAATTTATATCTTCCCAATGTCAATCTTCTTTTAAGAAATTACCGTTACTACGATTCCAATTAAGAAGGTGTGAAAAGATTCAGAAGAATCAGAGAACATTTGATAGATTTGAAATTCTTCACCAGTAAACAAAATCAAAGGAATGAAACAAACGGAACTTAATAAATTATTATAATAAACCAAGTCCATTGTGTTATCCTTTACGACGGCCAAACTTTTCTTTATCACAATCGCGTGTAATGCTGTTGTGATCGATGAGAATACGCCGTAGAAGACGCCAAGAAGTGAAACCGAAATTTGTTTTTCCGATGATACTCCAACAAAGAACCCAATACATACAATAAAACATGATAAAAGTATCATGTATGATGATTTCTTCTTTAGGACAATGAATGTAAATAAAACTGTGAAAGGAAGAACTAAGGCACGTGCAACCTATGCATAAAAATCAAATCAACCAATTTAATTTATTGAATTAATTGTTGGAAGAAAATAAAAGATATTGATTATATTTACTTGATAAAAGCTTGCATCAACATATTGTAGACAAACAGTGTTAAAACTTAATCCCAATACGTTAATTCCAATTAGTGGTAGTACTCCAATACATATATCTTTTTGAATTTTTGGTAATTGTACTACGCCAAAAAGACTCGAGATATGTAAAAGTATTACTGCCATAACAAGTTGTGAGAAAAGTAAGGTAAAGGGAAGTGCTGCATTATTTAAAACCCACTAATACACAATTATATTGATGACCATAGTGATG
>CAUDNR010000435.1:104442-121995 GCA_958430865.1 Entrophospora sp. SA101
TCGAATAAATATCATATCAAGAAGAATTTTATTATCATTAAACCATTCTTAGACCTCAATCCATTAGTATTCATTAAGTGGAGGCACACTAATTGAGATTCACTGTATAATATAAATTTAAATTATCAAATTAAAAATATAAATTTAATATGACATTAAAAAAATTTTAGGAATCCGGTTTGATTCAAATCAATTTGAATTGAGTCATGAATCAAATCAAATCAAATCAAATCACTCTCAAATTCAATTCGATTTGATTTGTTTGGAGCCTTAATACCAATGTTCACTTTGTCTGGTTTTGTTGTGCCCCATTTAGTATATTAATTGTCATGGATCAATTATAAAAATATTACTTGTCATCGGACATGACATAAACCATCCCCATCCCTATTTTTGGGTTAATATTTTATATATGACATAAGTGTATTCATTTATGAACTATGTGAACCTCCATATTGAAGGGGCTTACTTCTTTGTTGAAAATGAGTCATAATGAAATAATATCACATAAAATAATAGTTTTTTTTGTTTTAATATGTTTGAAATTTGTGATGTAGTCACCATTTTGAAAAATAAGAAATTTACTATGTTATCTTAGCCCTGCCGATCTTATATGTATCTATATAGAAAATTCCCTGGTTGATAAATGGTTTGCAAATTAAGGGATTTTTTGCTGATTTAATAGTGTGTAGCCCCCTTAATGGTATTTGTGGTATCCATGAATACAAATCCTATATGTGACAATCTTAAGATCACTCTTACTTGAGCTTGAGAATCAAGATTTATCTGATATCATGTTTCATCAGCTGGTATCACATTACCCTCCACTTGATACAATCACTTCAGAATGAGCCATATTAAAGACTAGTGCCGTAAATTATGATGATGGTAGTAATTGTATTTACGGCATATAAAAAGTGGTTGCAATTACTTTTGCAACCACTTTTGCAACCATACTTTTTCCTTTTTTGGATTACGGCACTAGTCTTTAAGCCATATGGTATTTACAACACCCTGTACAACTTTTGGGAAAATATCAAATGAAAAGAAGATATCTCTGCTTCTTTTTGATGAATTTGGGAAGTTCTTCATGACAAGACAAATCATTAGTCTAAAAAAATACCTGTTGATGGCCACTACTGGTGTTGTATTGGTGGAAAGACCATACACTTATTCTTGAAAGATACAAGACTGAGCTACAGAAATCAATGCCATTATAATAAATGAAATATCTATGGTGGATAATGATCTGCCCACCTTCATCATCAATACCTTCTCCTGGGTTCACAATAATAACTCAACACATATAACACCCTTGATCTGTTTCTTTTTGGTATTGATATGTTGACATTAATGTAGCTCACATTAACCAATACTTTTTTTTCTAGAACTTGCTTTCAATATCAGAATCATTATGTTAAAAAAAAAATCATTTAGATCAATTTATAAGAATCTAATTTTTATTTTTTAATTAAATATTTTTTACCATTATGTATTTGTAATTGAATTTTTATCATTGTAGAAAAATTCTATTTCCTGAGTATCCTGTTCAATTTTTTGTTGTATCAACAAAAATAATTAGTAGTGATCAGTGGGGTGCATATTACTACTTTATACAAAACCAATATCATATTTTTTTCTATTAAGTGCTTGTTGCCAAAGGACTTTGTTAGTAGGATACTGACATTTAATTTGAATATTGTAATAATATCTCACAAATAAAATTCAAAGTTCACCTCGTTTCTGCTAGTTTCTATTTGTAAATTTGTAATGCAAATTCTTGTTTGAATTATTTATAATACACACAACTTGAACTTAATTCAAATTATTTGTTTTATTCGAATAGAAGCCCTAGTTCTGGCCAAGTGCAAGATTTTCTTTCCAGCTGCACTTGTACTATTATTGCAGGCGAGTTCTGGTCAAGTGTCTCAGTTTTCTTTTCAGCTTCATATGCTCTAAAAAAATAGAAATATACTATTTGAGGCATCACTATGTAAAATCAAAAGAGTTATAACTAATAGTTAAAGATTGGCTGAACCATTAATCACCAGAAAGGATTATGAATCAACTACACCAGCTTTATTAATTAATTACAGGTTTTATTATCAAATTATCAAATGCATATTGTTAAAAAATTGAAGGAAATTTTTAAGTGTATTTATACTTCTTGAAGTATTACAAGCAACATGACTTTTTACATGATTTTGTCCAACAAAATATAATAAATAGAATGATTAATAATGAATGACTAATATTAATTACTAATGTTAAATGCCAAAATGCATCATTGATGTTGTCATGATATAAAATACAACAATTGGGATCCAAGCTGAGCCTCAATTTACTATTACTATCTTGTATGGCATTTATTTGGGTCATATATATTATAATTTTGCATATTCTCTCAAGTAAGCTGTGCTAAAGTCAGCTTTCTCTTTTGAAATTCTCTCCGACATTAGGAAGTTTTTTCCTACATAGGATTTACAGTCAAACCTTGTCACAACAGAACTCACCACAGTGGGATTTCTTGTTACAATGGCATAACAGATTTTATTAATAAACTTGTTCCAGATTTTTTGATGGGACCTTCCTATATAGCTACTAGTCTCATCACAGCAGATCCATGTGACATATAAAATGAAATTTATAAATAAATGTACAATTCATGTATTAATAAAAATTCCCAAGTTTCTATATAGTAAGATTTCGATAGTCTGGAACCACTGCAGAAATAGCAAGATATTTTATATATAAAATCAAAACAAATGTTATTGGTTAAATCATGTAAGTATTCATTGAAAAAATAAAAAAAAGGTTTTTGTTTCTTTTATATGAAGAAAACTTGTGAAAGCTTTATTAAATTTTCATACAACTTTCAAAACTATGTATAATGTGTATTTTTAACTGCTTTACAAGCCTACCAAAAAAATATTCAATAGTAATCATAAAGTTACCAGAAAAATGAGTGCCCAGGTTTAACATTCAAAATCTACCACGCCTCTAAAGTTATTGATTTGAAATTCTGCAATTTTAATCATTGTCACGTGTGACATTTTATTTAAAAAAAATTTATTATTATTAAAAAATGAATAAATATTATTTTGATTAATTCACTCTGATGATTTATTAAAAGATAATAGAAATTCTTATATAAATTATATATGTCATTGTTCTCTCTCTTTCCCTTTCCCTTTCCCTTTCCCTTTCCCTTTCCCCCCTCCCCCCTTCTTCTTTGGAAAACAAGATTGGGCTCCTCTGGTATAATCTACTTTTTTTTTGTTTCTTAAATCATCAGAACTTGGATTTTTGTATATTATGTGATACAGGTGATTGCTTCTCAATTGAATTTCTTGATGAGTTTCCAATTAAAGGTTTTGGAGGAAGTGGTCTGATTCTATTCCAGTTAAGGGAAAATAACAGATATAATCATTTAGATAATCACTATCCCATTGATGGTTCATAACTTTTTTTGCATTATTTTTAACCAGTATACTTCACATTTTGGTTTTTGAATTAACAAATATTCTAACAATATCTTTCTGCTATATTTTCTGCAGTCTTTCTTTTATCATCATCTTTGATATAAGGATATACTGCCATCAATTGATTGAGTTCTAGTGCTGCGGATGATATGAATGTACATTTTTATTTTCATTTTCCTAAATCTCTGAAAATCCAAATTCACACAATATACCATAAACTTGTTGATATATTTTTGTTGAAATAGCATCAACCATATTATTATCTTGCTTAAAACGACTATTGTAAAATTTATCAAGTAAATCTATTAATTTATTTGTATAATATATAGTATATTTTACTTGATCATTAGGATCATTATCATCTTTAATTTCAAGATAATCATTTACAAATTTAAAACCATTTTCCAAAACATAACATTGTAAACTGCAATTTTATCTGTTAGATTTTGAGTATCTAAATTATATTTTCCATGTAATACTTGAATTTTATCATTATCAATTTTTATATCACCTTTTAAAGTAGTAACACACTCCTTAACTTTACACTGTAAAGAATTTATATCAGTTGAAAGTTGAACTGTGTCCTCACTTGAACAATTATTTGACAGACCATCACCTAAAATAGGCTGATTAAATAAATTTATATTTCTAGTCTTCTGTTTAATCTCTCTATAGCTTCAATCAAAACTCTGTTGGAATTGTCTGCTTCTGCCTTCAAACCTGCAATTATATTATTGTAAAATGCCTCAACTTCCTGTTTTTATTTAGCCATATTACTGTTATATTGTATTTCCATATTTTTAATTTTTTCATTGTACTTTGACTCAATTTCATGTTGGTATCTGACCAACACATTTTTATATGTAAAGTTTTCTCCTCAAAGTTCCAAATTTCTCTTTATATTGGGCTATTTCTTCATCTAAGCTAGAAATTTAATTTTTGATTTTCCAGATTCAACTTGTTATCAATCCTTTGAAGTCACTACGACAAGGAGGATTTTGTTCTAGACAAGTTATTTAGTTTTAAATATAGCTTTTTCAATTAACGTGACTTTTTTGAGATCATTCCTAATCCTTACATATCAACTTTTTAAATAAAAAATTAAAAAAATACGAGTTATATAATTTACGAATAAAATTTTCCATGAACAATATTAATATATTAAATAATAGTAATAATAATAATAATAAAACATTATCACATAAATATAATCCGTAAATTTAGTTTAACGGATGAACACATCAATAAAATACGTAAACAAAAAGCGGCATATGCGCTGATTTTGTTTGAACCCAAAATTCGGTATGTTATGATGAATACTTCATACTAGCAAAAACCCATTGGTTTGACGGGCTATTGAATAGTAAAATAGTTTTTTTTGGCGGAGCAATAAATTTTTTTTAGGGTTAATTATCATTCTACGATCAGTTCACACATTAAAAATCCTCGTGTTTAATGTCGAAAAAAGGGTCCAAAAAAACAAATCGGCTGATATGGAAGAATTTGTTAGAAAAACTAAAAAGTATTATTTAAAAATGAAACAAAGCTAGAAACGTTTTTTATAATTTAAAATTTTAAAAGTTTAAAGCAAAGTAAAGAAAGGACGAAGAGAAACGATTTTTAAAAGTCCGATGATTTCCAATTTGTTGTCTACAGGCTGAGCTTAAAACGACTCAACAAACAATGTGAGTACGTGTGTTCTGACGGGGTTTGAACACATATATATTTATCAAACAACACAAATTCCTTCAACATTTCACCTTATTCTAAATAACTCTACCTAAATTTAATAAACAACTCTGATAATAATATAATGGTTCTGATTTCATGCTCTCTAGGTAATATCCAGATCAGTCAACAATGTCTTTGATATAGTTATAATTGAGACTGAATAAACTTCATAGACTTTAATATTTTCAAGAGGAATAGCCTCATATAAAGTTAATTTGGATTTAATTGTCCCTTTGGTCATCAGTGGGGTATAGAACTCTGAGATTTCGATTATTGCTTTGGTATAAAACCAAGTTTAGTTTTTGTAAAAGTGTTAAGCCGTTTAGCAAAGTATAAAGTTATTAGTTAATCAAATATAAAGTGCTGACAGTTATTAACTAAAGTCGTTATCACATATTGTTATTGTAGTGGGTTAAAGCATTGTTGTAAACGTACGGCTGTTAAATAAGCAGTTTAAGGAGTCTTATAAAGAGACCAAACTAATAGAGCCTTTAATTGGCCAAAGAAAAGTAAATGTAGATAGAAAGAAACTTATAAAAAAGCTTTTGAACCTTGTAAGATAACCATCTTTGCTTTATTTATTTACAGTTATCTGGCACTATTAACAGATTCGCAGATAAGAAAGGAGCAGCAAAAGTGAATTCGTAAACTAATTAATTGACAAGTACCAAACTATTGTATTGCTTGCAATTGACTAACAAGAGTAGCCCAAAAGTTAAGCCATACATGTTAAATAATCAGAATCAACCAAAAAGCCACCATTTAACAAGAATTAAAAAACTGTAAAAGTTTATTATAAGAAATATTATAAGAAATTAAATAAAGATAAAATAAAAGATAAATAATTATAACAATAAATTTATAGTGGGATTAAATTAATCATTCATCAATATCTTTCCCTTTACTATTATTACTAGAATCTAATATTTATTAATTAATTAAAAAATATTGTTGGTAATAATGGATAGCAATTTCCCAATTAATTAATAATAATGAAAATTTTATTCACCTTCAACATTTAAGGAAAGAGAGCTGAATCCAAAATCATTTGATGAACTATCATTACTTGTATAGTAATAACTTTTGAAGCTTTTAGATTTAGTAATCTCTTCATCTAATATTCTACTTGTATAATATACATCTGGATGTGACTTGTGTACTTGCTGTAAAACACTATTACTAATATCACTATTATTATTATCATCATTATTATTGAGAACTTTTTCCAATTTATTAGCAGCAAATCTAAAAATCCCTCGAATAGTTGGTCTTTTTGATGGATCCACATCCCAACACTTCTGCATAACTTGTGCATAATCATCAGGCATTCCTGGTAATATTGGTGGTCGTAAACCTTGTGCACATATATCAAAAATTAAATGATGATCATGAGCTCTGTCATCAAATGGTGGGTGACCTGCAAATATTTCCCACATTAACATCCCAACACTATAGATATCAGATTCTTTTGTGTTCTTTTTGCCTTGAAGTAGCTCAGGTGCAACGTATGATATAATTCCATAGACTTTATCTGATGATTTTTCATCAACTGGTCCACATAACCCCAAATCTGTAACATAACAATTACCTCCACTTATTAACACATTGCCACTGTGTAAATCACAATGGATTAAATCTTTTTGATGTATACGAAATAATGAATCACATAAATATCTAAAGATTGTAATTCTGTCTTTTAATGTTAAGTTTAAATGATTTTTTTTCAAATAATCCCTTAAATTTCCTTCTGGATGATAATTTAAAACCATTGCATAATTTCCACTATCTGGAAATTTAGTTATACCATAACAAGCAACTACCAACCCTGATTTAATTTTACAATAATTCATTGCCTGAAATTGAAAATAAAATCAATTAGTATTATATAATATAGTATTGTTTATTTTTGTTTTAAATGACAACTACCAACCTCATCAAAAAAGCCTTTTCCTGGATTACTTGAATCATTAAAACTTTTTAATGCTACTTTTTGCTTTCCATAATAATTAAACTCTTTTTTATTTTCATTGTAATCATTAATAGTTCCTCTTGGCCATATAGCAGTATAAATTGAACTAAATCCACCTTTAGTCAAATTTGTTACTTTTTCAAATTGCTCAAAAGGTATCCATTCCAAAATATAGTCTGGCAGAGATGATTTTATTTGACATTGTTGAATAAAATCATCAACTATGTTATTTCCAGATGTCCAAGTGGTGAAAAGACTCTGTAATTGTAAACTAATACAACCTTCACAGAATCTATCAGAGTATCTTGTCAATTTGCACTTGTTACATTGTTTTGATTTTCCCAATTTATATGTTGCATTCTGTAATTCAAAATCATAAATAAATATTTCTTCAAAAAATTCTTTTTCATTTTCAGAAAGCTCCTTGTTTTTTTCGACCAATGAAAAAAAATAATCTTTTCTACTTTCTTTATCAGAATTAACATTAGCATTACTAAGTATTCCAGCATAAATTTTTAATAGAAATCTTTTTCTTTCTATATAGTGATAACGATGATAATCGGTTAACATGTGACATTATATAAAAATGTAAAATATAAATTCGTTTAGTGGAGTTTTTTTTTTTGAGAATAACACAAAAGTGTTACGGTCCTTTCTAAATGTCGTATATTTTTACATTTTGTGTGCCCAAGTTTTGGAAATGTTGTAAATGAGGACTCGTTAAGACTTGAAATGGTAGATTCAGCGCAGTTACGGTAATAACAAATCACGAATCTTCTAAACATTTTGTTGCTCGACTTTAGTAAACTGAACTGTTGGGGAAAAATCAAAGGATAATGAGTCTTTTTTTTTTTTTTGCTATGTTGGTTTGAAAATATTTTTGTTTTCCGAAAACGATAAATGGTTGTGGTTATTTTTACATTGTCGTATCATGCGAATTCCCATTGCTATCTATTTGGCAACTGAAAAATTTATCAAAATGTCAGGGTTGAAATGAAATCGTGTTTCACTTTAGATTTTTTTTTTTTTTTTTTGCAGTGTCTATCGTTGTCTACTAGTATTTTTCGTCTTGTTCTGACGTTTCGGACCGTTCAAAATGACCAAAACTTATGATCTTCCTTGGAGCCTTTACATCAGATCCCAAATAATCAGAGAGTTGTCACAAAACATATATTAATGCCAGTCTTAGTATATTTCGAGTCTGGGATTCAAAAACACTTTTTTTACATTTTATTTTGTTGTGATCGGTCAATTCAACGAACAATATGTAAAAATTTTATTTTTAATTTCCTTTCGGAGAAAGTAAATAAAATCCATCGATTAATCTTTACAAAAAACATAGTTGATTTTTTTTAACAATCGAAATTTGTAAATAAAATTTTGATATTTGCATGTAGCTTATTCTTCTATGGCAATAGACTTGGGAAAAAAAATCTAATTGATCCAATTAACCTTTAATTTGGGATAAATAAATAAACACAATGAAAAGATCAATACAAAGGATTTAATTAAGAAAAAAAAGCTTTTCAACTTCCATTGGTTAGTTGGACATTTTAATATATTTGAAAAAATTAAACAAGTTCAATTAAATTAAATCAAATAAAATTAATTTTTTTAATAACAAGTCTGGTATTTATAATGACAATTTTTAAATTGACATGTGTGACAAATTTTAATTTATTTCGTGCACACATAATTATGGTGTGGACGCGAACAATGAAATGAATTTTTAGTTAAGATATATTATTAATATTTGACTATTCCCCTCCAATTAGAAAAATGAAACAACAACTTAATGTTGCTTTATTAGTAGCAGATACATCCATACCTAAAGTATTGGAAAATTATAGAGATTATTATGTACAATTTACAAAATTTTTGAATAAAAATGAACATTATTTAATAAATTTGATGTTGTGTTGTGAATGAAATGAACTATATTCAAATGATAAAGAATTAAAAGAAGATATTGATGTTATAATAATTACAGGCTCTTGTAAGAATTTTGGTAATAATAATTTAATATATATTTCCCTAGTGTGATCAATAATGTTTTTTTTAGCCTTTTCTGTTTACAAAGATGTTCCTTGGATTCATAAACTTGACAATTTCATTTCTTTAATTTATAATAGTTATTGTAAAGTTAAATTAGTTAGAATTTGTTTTGGTCATCAGATTATTGCTAAAGCTTTAGGCGGAAAAACTCTAAAAAATCAATTGGGATGGGAGGTATTGTTGTATTTATTATTTATTTAATTTTCAAAAAAATTTGTTATTCTAATAATGATTATAAATAGGTTACTGTCACTAATAAAACTAATAAAAAAGTTTTGGTAATAAATTTCAAAATTATTCTCACAGTTAATTCATTGTTATTCACACATATACACTCACACACATATATTTTATATATATAATTTATTTTAAAACATCTTCAAGAAATGCATCAGGTAATAAATTATTAATTTATATAATTTACATAATTTACACAATTTATTTACTTGTTCACATATTCATGATTTATTGTGACAGGAACATGTAACAAAAAATGCCATCAAATTTTATCAATTGGGGAAGTACAGATGTATCAAATACAAGGAATGTTTAAAGAAGAACATGTCTTGACTGTTCAAGCTCATCCTGAATTTGTTAGTGGAAAAGGTGAAGGAAATAATTAAAAATCATTTGGAAAAGAAAATTTATACAAAAGAATTTGCAGATCAAAAAATCAACAGATTTAAAAGTTGATAATATATGGTTAGGAAAGAAGATTATAGAAATTTATGTATGGTAAATAATAAAATCTATATAATAAAATATTTTTATTTTTATTTATATTAATTATTGTATTATAATTTGATAATAGATGAAATTCAAGATGGTGAAGATGAATGATTATTATTTTGAAATTCTATTCTTTGAAAAATTCCTTCCAAATAAAAAAAATGAGTTATTTTATTTTTCATCAATTTTAGCCAAAAGTTCTGAATCACGAAAAATTGTATATTCCTATTATACAAAAAAAATTTTTTTTGTTAATATATATAATATATATATAATGATAATGACTAGATGAAGTTTAATTAACTATCAATATAAAATTACATCATCTCCAACTTTGATCACGCCTCCACCGTATGAAGGAAGAAGAACACGATCACCAGGTTTTACTTGATTTGGAATGTGTTTTCCATCCTAATCACGTGATTCAAAAATATTAATGAATAAAATCGCAATGTGAAAAAGTAAAGTATGTATTTTTATTTTTTATACCTTATCTAAGGCACCTTTACCGGTGGCAATAACTTGACCTTCGTTAAGAGCTTCTAAAGCCTTTTCAGGAATTAATATCCCAGCAGCTGTTTTCTTTTATTATTTTGAGATATAATATGATGTGTAAATTTCATCATCATTATATTGAATAAATGTTTCTTTTTTTTTTCAACAATTAAATTTATTTATCTTACCTGCTGAGATTTAATACGTTGAACAAGTACTCTGTCAAGAAGTGGAACAATTGATTTTACATTTCTTGTTGCAGTTGCCTAAATTAAAAGTAGACAATATAAATATTAAAAAAACGTAATATTAATATATATATATATATATATAACATTATGCGTACCATTTTATTTAATTTTTTTTTGTAATGTTAACAGCAAAAAAAAAATTTTTTATTTCTAAAAAAATTTCTCGAGATTATATTTTATTTTTTCGTGTTGTGATACAATTATGAACTTCTTTCGTCTTTAAAATTTTTTTATCATGGAAATTGATGGAAAGATTTTAGCTACCAATCAAATTTAAATCAATTTTTTCTTAATATATTGATTGATAGGAAAAAAAATTATTTCTTAAAATTCATCTAAAAAAATTTATCTAAACCTAAATTTAATAAAATGTATTGTGTTCCAAAACTTTTTAACAATAAATTTGCTATTTCCACATCAACATCAAAAATTACTCATAAACTGATAAACAATTTATCAAAAGACTTTATCATTAATAACAAATCATCATTATCGCCTTTATCAAGATATTATGTTACTCATAAAGAACTAAAATTTGGTGTGGAAGGCCGTGCTTCTTTATTAAATGGTGTGGACATACTTTCTAAAGCTGTAGCTGTAACACTTGGTCCCAAAGGAAGAAATGTTTTAATCGAACAACCTTTTGGTAGTCCAAAAATTACAAAGGATGGAGTGACTGTTGCTAAAAGTATAACACTTAAAGATAAATTTGAAAATCTTGGTGCAAGGTAAAAATCTTCGAAAAATAATAATAAGAATATATCAAGCCTTTCATCACATGATTAATCAGTGTTACATATATATATATATATATGTATGTATGTAATTTTTTTTTTTTGATTTTAGGCTTGTTCAAGATGTTGCAAATAAAACTAATGAAATTGCAGGTGATGGAACAACAACTGCAACAGTACTTACTCATGCAATTTTTGTTGAAGGTGTTAAAAATGTTGCTGCTGGATGTAATCCCATGGATCTTAGGCGTGGAGTTCAAATGGCTGTTGATGCCATTGTTAAATATTTAAGGGAAAATAGTCGTGTTATTACCACAAGTGAAGAAATTGCCCAGGTAAATAAATGATATTTATAGACTGGTTAAATGTTATTAGTTAAAATTAACTAAAAAAAATTTTATCTAGGTTGCCACAATCTCTGCTAATGGTGATATACATGTAGGAAACCTTATAGCCAATGCTATGGAAAAAGTTGGTAAAGAAGGAGTTATCACTGTTAAAGAAGGGAAAACAATAGATGATGAATTAGAAATTACAGAGGGAATGCGATTTGATCGTGGATATATTTCTCCATATTTTATCACTGATACTAAATCTCTAAAAGTAGAATTTGAAAAACCATTGATTCTTCTATCAGAGAAAAAGATTTCTGTTCTACAAGATATTTTGCCAGCCTTGGAAACGTCAGCACAACAACGTAGACCACTATTAATTATTGCTGAAGATATTGATGGTGAGGCATTGGCTGCATGTATATTGAACAGACTTCGTGGTAATCTTCAAGTTGCAGCAGTTAAAGCACCTGGGTTTGGAGATAATAGAAAATCCATTTTAGGAGATTTGGCTATTTTGACTGGTGGCACAGTTTTCTCTGATGAATTAGACATTAAACTTGAACGAGCAACACCTGATTTATTTGGATCAACTGGGTCAGCCACAATTACCAAAGAAGATACAATTTTTCTTAATGGAGATGGAACAAAAGAAAGTATTCATCAACGTTGTGAACAAATACGTGCAGCTATAAATGATCCTACTGTGTCTGAATATGAAAAAGAAAAATTACAAGAACGTTTAGCAAAATTATCTGGTGGTGTAGCAGTGATCAAAGTGGGTGGTTCATCAGAACTTGAAGTTGGAGAGAAAAAGGATAGATTTGTTGATGCATTGAATGCAACAAGAGCTGCAGTTGAAGAAGGAATTGTACCTGGTGGTGGTGTTGCACTTTTGAAATCAATAAAATGCCTTGATAATTTAAAAACAAGTAATTTTGATCAACAATTAGGTATCAATATTATCAAATCAGCCCTTACAAAACCAGCAAAAACAATTGTTGACAATGCAGGTGAAGAAGGTGCAGTAATTGTTGGTAAACTGTTAGATGGTCATGTAAGTGATTTCAATTATGGCTATGACTCTGCTACTGGAGAATATGGAGATATGATTTCTCGTGGTATTGTTGATCCTTTAAAAGTTGTCAGGACTGCTCTTGTTGATGCTTCAGGTGTTGCAAGTTTGTTAACAACAACAGAATGTATAATCGTTGAAGCACCAGGTAAACTATTATTATTACTATTACTATTACTATTATTACTATTATTATTATTACTATTATTATTATTATTATTACTATTATTATTATTATTGATATAAATTAATTTATTTACTAGATGAGAACAAAAATGCTGGGGTAGGTGGAATGGGTGGAATGGGAGGTATGGGAGGTATGGGAGGGATGATGTAATGAATAGATTACCAAGTAATCTTGAACTATGCAATCGATTTTGGTAATATTAATTAATTTGTTATAAAGCAATACAATGTTTTGATTGATTATCATTATTTTTTTATAATTTCCTGCTTTTCAAAATTTTTATGTTCAAACCATTTTTGCAATCTTATATGGCATGTTGCAACAAAGTGAACATTTCTACTACCAAGAATTTCAGGGTTCAACATCATCATCATATTATTACTATTAATAATTTTATAATGTCCCATCTGTTATCTTTGTTTTTTCTTTAATGGTATATTGAACTACTTCTATATAAAAACAATTAATATGAAACTAATTTATATTGGATCTACTATGGAACCCAATAATTACAGCATCATCAAAAGCATTTTGAAAAAGGAACAAGGTGAGAAAACTGCTCCCTATATTTTGATGCTCAGATACTTGAGCTTATCTAAGAAAAGAAGGATTACCTACGAATTTATCAGAAGAAAGAAAAACCATAACCAATAAAAGAACATTAATGCAAAGCCATGAAGAACCTAGTAAGAAAAGAAAATTTGGAAGAGAAATAGTTTACTACTTAACTTAGGTTAATTATCAGCATAGATGAGTGTCCCACATCATATAAATTTTCATATGGATGGTTGGGGGTGTTACAAATTATAATAAACACAAAAATAGTTGACCACATATAGTTGACTTGGTCTAAAGACCTCCTAAATTTTGCATAAATGTTAAAAGTATAAAAGTCACTTTCTGTCCTACCTTTTAAAAAAATAGCAGTATTAATTGATAGAATAGGACTTTAGTTTTAATGTAATAATGAGATTTTCTAAAAATTATTTGTTATAGAGTTTAGTACATATTTTACTATGTTTGTGAGGAATTTAGCCACTAGACCATTACTAAAATATCTGGTATAAAAAAATTATCTTTATTGTTCATTTTTTATAATTTAGAAGGAAAAGGACATTCTCACTTGTGAACTAAAAAATTACATGCCAAAAATCGCATGCACATGTAGCATCTCTAGTTACATGGGACATGTAATTAAAGAGTGAGATTTATTATATGATGGCATATAATAAAAATAAGAGGGATATGACTTTATCAATTATCAAATAGGATTTTAATATAACTGGCATTGGTTCCTGAAAAAAATATAAATTTATCAAGTATGAATTAATAAGCTATGACTGTATATATTTTTGCATAGTTGATAAACTTAGGATGTCAGAGATTTTGGGTCAAATGTAAATTGAAAAACCAAACCAAACCAAACTGTTTGGAATTTTTAATTATAAAATTTTAAAATGATCAAAAAAAAGAATAATGAAAAATAAACAATATATGAGATATATATATAATAATAATATATGGGATGTCTGCCAGCAATATGGGGTCTGAGACTCCTGGCCAAAATTGAGATTTTTGCATAATGTATATCTATATCATAAGGATTATAGTTGGTGAAAAATTTAGACAATCTAATAGTCTCAGACCCCCTTTTTGCTGTTGGACATCTCATATAACAACAAGAATAATAATAAATCATCTTTCTAATACTATCCACCACTACCACTATTGCCATCATCACCACCTATTACCTTAAAGCTTATTTAACCCATAGATTTTGAGATAAATATATACTGCTGAAATAATTCTGTTGATGAAATATATGATGATCCAGCTTGCTTTATTGATACATTTAGTAGATGGCTTGTATAAACTAATTCTGGATGATGCTTGTAATTCTTTGTGTCTGACAAATCTTTTTCTAAATTGATAATTTCTTGTTGTTTAGCTTCTGCTAATTCAATAGCCTCTTCCTTCTGACATTTTTGTAAACAGTGATGAGCCGTAGGTCGATTTTCTGGATCATGATTCCAACATTTTTTCATCAACTCAGCATAGAATTCAGGGGTATCATTGGTGATTTGAGGTCTTTCTCCTTTTAGAATATTTGATAAAAGACAATGATTATGTAGCCTATCATAGTATGGTTTCTTTCCTGTAGTGAGCTCCCACATTATCACACCAAAACTGTAAATGTCTGATTTTTTAGTATATGGTTTTCTTAATGCTACCTCAGGTGCTAGGTATAGAAAATTTTTATTTGGTTCATCATTTTCATTTATTATTTGTTGACATGATCCTAAATCTCCTATTGCACATACATCATGGCTGTATGAAAAAATGTTACCACTGCACAAGCCATGATGAATGTAATTCTTTTCATGAAATTGCAATAATCTAATTCAAAAAATAATAATTTATATATCTATATATATATATAACCAATTCTAATAATAAAATTCTAAAACTTACCCATTTGCAACTGAAACAAGCAAATTCATTCTATTTTGCCAAGTAATTTCTTTAAAATTTTTTGATAAATTATTATGTAAATCACCATTTTTAGCATACTTAAATACCAACAGATAATCATTCTCCTTAGGATCTTTAGTGATTCCATGCCAATGGTTAATATAATTTCTAGTTTTAACTTTATCAAATACTTTTAACTAAAAAAATTATTATAAAATATATATATTTAATAATAGATATTATGCAAGATTAATATTACTAATTTTACCTTTTTTAAAATATCTGGAATTTTATTATTAGAATTATATAATCTTTTTAATGCAACATCCTTTGTCTTTGGAAAAAATTTACTAGTCCATGTTGCTTTATGAACTTCTCCAAAATCACTTTTAGCCAAGTATTCAATATTATTAAATTCACTATATGGAATCCAACATATATTATGATTATAATCTGCATATTGTTTACATTCATAAAAAAGTCTAGCTATTTCTTTATTTCCACATTTATCAGTTAATCTTTTAATTTTTCTTTCTTTGCAACCATCACATAATAAATCATTTTTTATTTTTTCATCAATACTAATAAATACATCACCTAATTTCTGGACTGTATACACATCTGATTTATGATCTCTTTCTTTTTCTGAAAATTTTTTTAGTTTACTTATTGATTTATAAAAAAAATCAAAATAGTTTTTTCCTATGGATTTTTTACAACTGATACAATTTTCTATTAATTTTAATGAATCAATTAATTCATGTAATAAAGTATAAGTGTAATTTTGATCACCATTTAGATGAGTATCATCATATTCATTTGGAATTATTATGTTGAATGATTCATTTAATGAGTTGTATAATATATTTATATCAGGATTCAAATATTTTTCTGAATTGATAATTTCTTGTCGTTTAGCTTCTGCTAATTCAATAATTTTTTTTTCTTTTTCAGAAGCAGAAATGCTCAAAAATTTATTTAGATGAACTTCAATTTCTTTAGCTGTTGGTCTATTTTCAGAATTATTATCCCAACATTTTTTCATCAATTCAGCATAGAATTCAGGAGTATCATCAGTGATTTGAGGTCTCTCTCCTTTTAAAATATCTGATATAAGACAATGATTATGTGGTCTATCATAGTATGGTTTCTTTCCTGTAGTGTGCTCCCACATTATCATGCCAAAACTGTAAATGTCTGATTCTTTTTTATATGGTTTTTTTGATAACCTTTCAGGTGCTAGGTATGAAATAACTCCAAAGATTTTATTTTGTTCATCTTTTTTAATATCTTGATTGTATGAAAAAATATTGCCACCATGCAAGTCATGATGAATGTAATTGTTTTCATGAATATTCCATAATCTAATACATTTGACAACAAAAAAAAAAGATACATTATAACTATTTTATTAAATGATTCCAATAATAAAATTTAAAACTTACGCAGATGCAACAATATATAATGAAGCAATTTTATTCTCCCAAGTAAGTTTTTTGAAATTTTTTAAATTATTATGTAAATCACCATGTTTAGCAAATACCAACAAATAATCTCTTTCTTTAGGATCTTTAGTAATTCCATAACATTGGCTAATATAATTTCTAGCTCTAACTTCATTATGTGCTTTTAACTAAAAAAAATCATTACAAAGTATATTAAATAATAGATAATATACAAGGTTAATACATTTACTAATTTACCTCTTTTAAAATATCTGAAATTTTATATAATCTTTTTAATACAACATCCTTTGCTTCAAGAAAAAAATTGCTAGTCCATGTTGCTTTATGGACTTCTCCAAAACCACCTTTAGCCAAGTATTCAATATTATTAAATTCATTATATGGAATCCAATATATATTATCACTATATTGTGCATATTGTTTACATTCATAAAAAAATCTAGCTATTTCTTTATTTCCACATTTATCAGTTAATCTTTTGATTTTTCTTTCTTTGCAACCATCACATAATAAATTTTTTTTTATTTTTTCATCAATACTAATAAATACATCACCTAATTCCCCGATTGTATGCA
>CAUDNR010000436.1:7383-18265 GCA_958430865.1 Entrophospora sp. SA101
ACGTGATCGTGGAGGTGGATGGCCACAGTTAGAGGAAGCATTGTTGATTTGGGTGAATCTTGCCAATGAAGCTAACTATACAATAACTGGTGCGATCTTGAGTCAAAAGGCAGTGCAATTTGCTCAAAGACTTAATATTTCTGATTTCAAATCATCACAAGTAAGCATCAATTTCTTTTTTTTTTTATTATTTTAAATTGTGGTGTTAATTTTATCAGATCTATTAAATATCCATCATTGATTTTTAAATAGGGATGGATTTCAAATTTTAAAAAAAGAAATAATATTAAAGAACATTATAAATCAGGAGAAGCAGCAAGTGCACCAATTAGTGAATTACCTGCATTTAGAACTGAACTACAATCTATAATTGCACAGTATGAATTGGAGGATGTATATAATGCAGACGAAACTGGTCTTTATTGGAAATTAGAACCCCATAAATCTCTTGCTAGTGGACCTCTCACTGGATTAAAGAAATCAAAGGATAGGATTACTGTGATGCTTGCATGTAATATAATCGGAACTCATAAATTACCTCCAGTATTTATATATAAATTTAAAAATCCACGCTGTATTCATAATATTGATAAAAAATCACTTCCTGTATGGTACTATTGGAATAATTCATCATGGATGCAACGTTCTATTTTCCAAATGTGGATTAGACAATTTAATCAAGAAATGAAAAAAAGGAGAAGAAATGTTTTATTATTAGTAGATAATGTTTCATCACATCAATTGGAAGAAGGTGAAGAGTTGAGCAATACTAAATTACATTTTCTTCCACCAAACACAACTTCTCATCTTCAGCCAATTGATCAGGGCATAATACGATCATTTAAAGTAATTATAATATTCATCTTTTTTTTTATAAATTTTATTTTTAATATTAATAAAATTTGCCTTATCTTTGTATTAGGCTCATTATAGAAAATTACTATGCCAAGATAGGATTCAAGCATTTGATGAGCACCAAGAATTTGGTGTTGAGATTCCAAAATTAAATATTTTGAATGCAATTAATTGGACTGCACAATCTTGGGATAATGTAACTGATGATACAATCTACCGTTGTTGGCAAAGAACAGGTATTCTACCTAATGAGGAAATGGAAATATTTGAAGAACCAGATGAATTAGAATATGAAGAAAATGATGTTCAAACACTTATTAATCAAATGAATGTTGAGGATATCACAGCAAGCAACTATATTAATATCGACTCTAGAATAGAAATTGCCGAAATGATTGATGATGATGAGATAATTTCTGCAGTACAAGAAACACCAGAAGAAGAAGAAGAAGAAACCATGAATACACCAATATCATATCCAATTGCTTTAGATAGCATTCAAAATCTATTTGACTATTTGCAACAAAATTCTGATATAAAAGTAAATAATTCAGTAATATCGGGATTGAAAGACCTACAACATCAAATTAGAAGAAAACAAAATGCATCTCTAAAACAACCTACCTTAGAAAGTTTTTTTTATAATAAATAATTTTATACGTTATTTTAATTTATTTGTTTTAAATATTTTAATTATTAAATAAAAAATCTGATTGGATATTTTATGTAGATCAGTTTTGATATAAAATTCGATAAGTCGGTTCTCTCGATAAGTCGGTCATATGAGCTCACCCCAGCGTGACCGACTTATCGAGTTTACATGTGTACCCTTCACGATCATTTTGTGAAACTACAAATCCCTTTTTATAGATAAAATTACCAAAAGAAGTTAAAGATGTAAGGGTGCAAACATATTGCCGAGTTGTAACCTATTGTTATGACGTGAAAAGGTCGTAACCCTTGCAGCTAAATCCCGAATGGTCGTATGCTGTACATTATGTCATGTGTCATATGTTGTGCCGTATGCAAACGTAAATGCTGCGTGCTCTACGTTGTGCCATATGCCATACATTATGCCAATATGCTGTATGAAAATAATTAACACAAAATTTTTTTTCAAATGATTTAAAACTTAATTTTTTATTCTTTAAAAAAAAAAATAATCTTGAATTAGAAAATCTAAATCACATCATATATAGAAAAAAACAATCTTTATCTATATTATTATCATCATTTTCTAAAAAATTATTTACTAATAATTCAGGATCATAGTCCAAATTATAAGAATTATCTATATTAGTCTCATTTTCATTTACTTCACTATTATTATTAAAAAAATTAAAACCAATAATGTCTTCAATTATTAAGGTGTTTCTTGTCTGAATTGAATTATCATTTAAATTAACATTATTTAAATAATCATTTTCTGATTCTAAACTCATTAAAGCACCAATTGGTGAATCATTTGCTAAATTTATTAACTCATTGCTAGTTGATGTTTTATCATAGTACAAGAGTTCAGCTTTTATGTTGGTTAAATAGTAAGACTCAATTTTTGAAATATTCTCAAGTCTCTGTATGGCAAGTAAGGCTCTGAATGAATCAATGATTCAATTTTGAACTGATTCAAATATATAATTTGATTTAAACGTATTCAAATTTGGATTGATTTGATTTGATTTGAATAGATTTGAATATATAATTTTATTCAAATGGATTCGAATTCGAATATAGTTTGATTCAATTCGAACTGATTTGAATATATAATTTGAACTGATTTGATTTGATTCAAACTGACTGGTTCGAATCTATAATAGTAACTGATTTGAATCAAATACACTATATATAATAAATGAAAAATCTTTATTTTATTTACAAAAATACTTTTTATTTTATATTTATTTATATAGTATAAATATCGTAAAATTCAAAAAGAAATTTTTACCTGGAGCAATAATTGCATCTTGCCTTTCCATCTATGGTTGTAAAATGATTCCACACAATGCTTCTTGTTCTTCTTGCTGTGTTTGTTGAAGAAATTAAAGAAGTTGAAGAAGCATCAGTAATATTAGTACTTATTATTTGGGGCATACTGCAACAAAACCAGACAAAGTGAACATTGGTATTACCTAAGGTTTCCAGTCCAAACTATTTTCTCAAAGCCCAAACTAGTTTGGGCAATTTTGGCTTCTCAACATTTTTTATAAACATGAACATTAAAAAACTATACCAATCAACTTATTTTAACTTAAACAACTTTAAAGTAAACAAAAAATAGTTTGGGCTTATAAAAAAGTAATTTTTGCCCAAAGTGTTTCGGCAATTTCGACTACTAATAAAGAGAGTTTCGGCCAGAAACCTTACTTGGGATATTTTATTCTTAAAAACTGGTTGATAAATTTTTTTGATGACATAATAATAAGTTAGGGTTAAGGCATTCGACACATGTGAGATGCCCAATTAAATCAAAATTAGGTGATGTAGCATAATGCCGATCAATAAACAACTTTTTTTTTAAAAAAATAATATATACAGTCGACCCCCCTTATAGTCACACCCCTCGGGATGTGACTATAAATGAATGTGCTTATAGAGGGTATAAATATATAGCCACACGTCTTATTAAATACCATCACAGTGTGCTTATATACTATTTTTCAAATAATTTATTTAATAAAAATTTTAACAATATATAGACAAGTACTCAAATTTTTATAATATTATTAGCATTCTTTCTTTTCAAAATATGCAAAAATGCTTTTTTGGATCTTTGGCTCCACGAGTCTAACAATCACTGGTAGCAGTGTGAGTTCTTTTAACAGTTATTTCTGACTTCTGCATTTTTATTTAACTATTGAATTATTATCAATTCTTTTTATAAGTATTAAATTAAATTATAACATGAAACCACTAAACTGAATTCATAAAATAAGTGTTAAATATTGAATTGTAAACACCAATAAGAATAACTTGGAACCAATTCAGTTTACAATAATTAGAATTTTTAAATAAATAAATAATAGATTTTTTTAATTTAATTGTTCATCATTAAATTAACTAACCATTAATAGTAAAGAATAAAGATTACGAATTATTTGAATAAAAATGAAAAACAAAACGAATAGAGCAAATAGGATGAATAAAATGAATTTGTAGATTCGCAGTAACTAAATTTTTTGAATTGTAATTTATGAATTTAATTGGTTGTTCGTGAAAAATAAAATTTGCAATTAATTATTTGCTGGTAACTACCATTGCCGCAAATAACCAATTATGGCAGGTGTCATTATAATGATAGTTTCGGTTATATAATATAAAATAACACATGAGCATCATCATTATTTTTTTTTTGCAAATTTTAAATTTTACAAAATTTAGTGGATTGAAAAGTGATTGTATGGAGGGATTTTTTCTTATCTTTACTAATGTTGTTATACGACTAGGAGTGATAGTGACTATATGGGAGGAGTGAATATATGGGAGGCATTTTGTATATTAAAAAATCCGGGCTCAAACCTTCAGTGACTATAAGGGGAGCTGACTGTATATATAAAAACTATATAAATAAAAATTGTATCAGGGCCCTCAAATAAAGAGATACTGGTATGAAACAAAGGGAAATTATAGTAAATAGGTTAAGCTTTTAGATTATAGAGTTTTTTTTTTGCTAAATAAAAAAAAATTTTTTTTTATATATTCTAAAGAAATTGAAAAAAGATTGCTAATAGGAAAACTTTATAACCAAATGAGGTGGGGAAAAAATCTCTCTGTAACTTTATTATAGAAGACTTAAACAATAAAACTATAAAAAGTTTTGTTTAATTTTATTATAAAAAAAAAAGTTATCATGGTTTAAAGTTATTCTAAATTTTACCATAAAAATTTACATCGTAGCAACTGATAAATTAATAGAAATTTCTTTTTATAATTCATGTTTTCAAAAAAATATATTGTTAGTTGAATTTTGTTGTCAACATTTACAATGCGTTGAAATATATGATAAAGATACTAAAAAAATCCGCACATAATAATTTGTTATATTGATGTATATAACACATATGTTTGATCGCCAAAAGTTTATGTCAAAATTTCTTTTGCGTTTATTGCAAAAATATACTAAATGAATATTTGTGATTTTTGTATCATTTGATAACTTTGGTACTTGTGACTACGAATGTGATTTTTGATTTTTGATTTATGAAATTTTTATTATGCGATATTTTAAAATGTTGATCATTTAAAAAGTTTTTCAAAAAAAATTTTTTTTAATAATTTTAATAACTTGTTGTCCACTCGTTGTTGAAGATGCATTCTTCTATCCTTCTTGGCATACTATCAATTAATCTCAAATATTTTTCACACGGAATTTGTTGCCATTCTTCTCTCAAATAATTTTCTAATTCATCTTTTCTTTCCTGGTATGTTTACCTTTAAAAAGGCTAGTGATTTGAGATCTTTGGGCTACAGTGAGTTCGTGATTTTTACCCATTTTTAAAGAAATTGATCAACATTTCAAGATTTCAATATCAGGTTTTATTTTTATTTTTATTTCATAATGATGACATCATAAATCAAAATCAAAATCAAAATCATATTCGTAATCACAAATACCAGAGCTATCAAAATGATATAAAAAACACAAATATTTATATAGTATATTTTTGTAATAAATGCAAAAGAAATTTTGGATATAAACTTTTGGCGATCAAGTGTATGTTTGATGATCAACAGCCACAACATGTTACGTCATTTGGCAGGTGATGCGTCATTCAACACGATAATTTATTATTATTTATTATTGGCGAAAACCCAATACTTATATCTATTTAAACTAACTTCTAAACGCTGATTTTTCTACAATTTTCAAAAAAATGAATTTATATTTAAAATATGAAATAATTAAATAGACACTGTTACATATTTAAACAACATTCTGTTTCACTTCTGTATCGACACCATTATTATTATTATTTGCTGAAGGAGTGTTACTTTGTTTTTTTCTCCTATTACGACAACATAAATATGATATAAGTAAACCAACCAGCGATGCACATCCTATAAGGGCGCCTTTCACAGCTACGTGAATTCCTTTATCTGCAACATCATTTCCAGTGATTTGTGATTTTACTTTATTAAGAGAAAATATTTATATTAATGAATTTCAAAATAAAACAAAATTAATGAAATTATAATTTCATGAATAAAATAGCTTTACCTATATCTACTAGTAAAAAGAAGATTAAAAGGCATTGCAAAACGTTCATTGATTTCTTTTGTTTAAGTAAAGAATTCATTATTATTATTATTATTTATTATTATCATCAAACCAAAAAATTAAAAGGAAACTAATCTATTTATATGTATGTTTATATATGATGATAACTGTTCAAACTATTGGTAAACTTTTCGTTGTCTCCCCTATCTGAACTGGTACATACCAAAATTAATTATCCTCCTTTATTTATCGACTTTATTTAATTATTTGAAACACTTCAGGAAAATTATATAAATGAATTAATGAAATTGGTAAATAAATTAAAATCATTTATTATTTTATTTTATTTTTTTACGCATGAAATGTGAATTTGTTCTAATTAATAATGAGAGTTCAGTTGTCGGGTTTGCCGGTGTAACATTATTATTATTATTACTCTATCAAATTTGGGTAACACGAAATTTTTTAATTCGAAAATAATGTGTAAATAAATAGTTTTAAGAAGGATGAGGGAGACCTTTATGGCATAGGAATATAGGTCTATGTGTTAATGTATGATTGTTTATTCCATTAAATTACAAGCGCGATATAATTTTATAACAGCAGAAACGAGTGAATTCTTTAAATTTTATCCTCTAGAAGAAAGGTAAGGCTCATTTGATGACGATCAGTGAAAATAATCGAATGAACGTTCAATATTAATATAATTGTCACTGTATAACACTCCAAAAGGACTGATTGTTATTGATGCTTAATGTTTAAAAAAAGGCAAATTAAATTTTTTTAGAAAAAGTTGCATTTTGATATTAACAAATTGAGAAATTTTATTCCGTTTGTATGCATTTGAATTTTCACGATTGTTTGTCGAATATTCACAGAAAATTTATACAAAAATGTAAAAATAATAAAAATAATTTTCATCCACAATTTACATGACAATTTACATAATAAATCTTTATTAAATTTACATCAAAAGAGTCAAAAAATATAAATATTTCTTTCATTTATTCAATATTTTGCAGGGTTTCCTTTTGAATCAATTACAGCTTGGACCCTTTGTGACATGCTGTCTACTAATTTTTTTCAAATAATCAGGATCAAGATCAGCCCACTCATCCATTAAAAATGATTACAAAAATTTAAATGTATACATTTGAGATAAACGGAATAACATTTCCTAATACTAATACTACGTGCGACTTTTTCTTATTAATGCAACAACATCGATTTACTTAGTAAGCAAATGACTATTTATATTTAAATTAAACGTTTATTCGATTATTTATTTCACTGATTATCACGCGAGTCTTACTTTTTTTAGAGGTGTGTAAATTTGATAAGAAAGTTTGATTTGCCTAAACAAATTACGCTGATATACTTTATTTTTGGGAAAAGGAAGCTTCAACTAAATTCTTGCATGTATTTCTCTAACCCAACATTTAACCAATTATAAAAAATGTACAAGTTTTATTTAAACAGTTTGAAGTTAATCACGAATAGTTGGAACAATTCAACTTTTACAAATTCTCTACATTCCCAAGAGTATCCTTTTTTTTCCAAATATTCTTTAAAAAAAGAAATACAAAATATATTTATTTATCTATACCATTTTTTTCATTTTTGTGATGCTGATCCTTGTTCATAGACAGTTAATTGAATTAAGTTAAGCATGACTTAATTGGTTAAAAAGTATTTATTATTTATTGGGCCAAGATTCATGGGAAAAGAAAAATCAACATGGCATGTTGATTTTCTATTTTCGAGAGATGCTAAATTGCAAAGTGTTCACAGATCAATGGATGGATTGTTCTTGTCATAAACTTTTCTACACCTGGTAACCTTCCGTTTTTTTTTCTTGCTGATCTTTTAACCTGTACTTGGTTTTCTCTGCTATCTTCTTGAAACCAACGTGAATTTAATAATTATTTACAAGAAGAATTTTTTTTTTGTCATTGTTATACTAAGATAAAATCGTTATACATATTTTAAGAACTATCTATTCCTTTTTCGATCAATTAATGTGGAGATCTTAGGAAACAATAAATTTACTTTTTCGATTAATTAATATGAGAGGGATCTTTAGCAGATAACAAACCATTGCTTTTTTGATCAATTAATGAGAAAGATTTTAACAAATAAAGAACTATTGCTTTTAGAAAAAAAAAAACATCTTAATCGGGGACATTCAAAAAAGTTTCTTTTTTGGTATGTTAACATTTATGTGGCTCTTTATTAATTTCTGACCTATTTTGTTATAAATACACTGCCTGGAAGAAAGTATCGGAACCTCATTTTTTATCAATTACACAAAAACCTACATAATAACTATAAATAAAATTTATATAATCATGTAGCTTAGGTCTTGGAGAATATTTATATAAAATCCCACGCTTCTACCATTCATATTTATTTTTTGGTTTTTAAAAAAAAAAATAATAATGACGGTCATCAAATTTTAAAAAATAGAAATAAAAGTTAGTATTTTGTTGGCTATCCATTATTGGATATGCATGCCTCGATTCTTCTTGGCATGCTTTCGATTAATTTGTTATAAACTTCTTCAGGAATGTTAGACCATTCCTCTTGCAAGGCAATCTCCAATTCTTGAACATTTTGGGATAATTTTCACGTTATTTTAATCTTCTTTCCAACTCATCCCAAAGACGCTCAATTGGATTGAGACCAGGAGATTACGATGGCCAATTAGACAAAATGTTTATGTTGTTATTACTTATCCAATTTTGCACATTTTTTGCAGTATGCACTGGTGCATTGTCATCCTGAAATTTGTATTCTCTACCACCAAATTTTGTTCTTATTAAAAGGCAACAAATTTCTTAATCAATTTTTTATCACTGTTTGATTATTTTTAATAACAAACTCTTTGCTAATAAAATTTCGACCAATCATTCTTTAGAACTTAAACTACAAAATAACAGTTCTAATTTTATGTAAAGTTTTGCGAAAATACTAATTCAAAAAATATCCAAAAATGAAAATCGCGAATTTGATTGAAGTTTGTTTTTTTTTTAACCAACAAATAATTATGAAAGATAGAAACGTGGGATTTTATATAAATATTTCCAAGACCTAAGCTACATGATTATATAAATTTTATTTATAGTTATCATGTAGGTTTTTGTGTAATTAATAAAAAAACGAGGCTCCAATACTTTCTTCCAGGCAGTGTATGTTTAAATAATTAAGTCACCATTAAATGTTTAAATTTATAAAAATAAATTAGTTTAAGAAATGCCTTCTAAATTCGAGTAATAAAAATGAGTATAAAATGAAGGAATGTTAATTGATCAAATTCATAATATTCTTCGTAAAAAAAAAAAAAAAACATGCCATCCATTTTTTTTATCTACGTGCTTCATTAAGACCATCTCCCCCACTGACAGTTTAATTAGTGGAAACGCCCTATATAAAACAAGCCCAACCGCGTCGTTAAATGTCGATGAGAACATATTTGCTGAATGACAAATATACGTTGCAATGAGCCGAGCTCCTTCGCTAAAAAACTTGCATATTCTCGGTTTTTGACTATGCTCAATTAAAGGTCTCTGAAGCAACGTTAGAAGAATATAAAATATTGAAAAAGGTTAAATGCAGTAAAAAAAAATAATTTATCATGTTGTGGAACAAATCAATCTTTTCTACTTGCCGCTGCATTTTGTAATTTTTTTTTGCAATCAATATATAAATATATATTAATATTAATATTTAGTTAATTGACGTTTACTGCTCGTGCTCTGCGAAGAAAAACAATCCTCAACATTTCAAGATTTCAATATCAGGTTTTATTTTTATTTTTATTTCATAATGATGACATCATAAATCAAAATCAAAATCAAAATCATATTCGTAATCACAAATACCAGAGATATCAAATGATATAAAAATCACAAATATTTATATAGTATATTTTTGTAATAAATGCAAAAGAAATTTCTGATATAAACTTTTGGTGATCAAGTGTGTATATACAGTTTTATATAAATCAAAATTCACTCATTGTTTATATGAATGCCCATTCCTTCTGGTACAAATTCTTCGAAATATTCGAATCATTTTCTTATTATTATTCGAATTACTTGATTTATTCGAATCATTTGATTTATTCGAATCACTTGATTTATTCATTTTATTCGAATTACCTGATTTATTCGAATCATTTGTTTTATTTGAATTACTCGATTTATTCATTTTATCTATTTTATTAATTACTTAATTCTTTCATTTATTATTATTCATTTATTCGTTTATTCGTTTATTCGTTTATTCGCTTTATACATTTAATTGTTTCATTCGAGTCATTCGTTCCATTCGTTTCATTTTGTTTTTTCGGATAGAAACCCTAAGTCTGGACCGCGGTCTCGGACTGGTCCAACGGTCCAGTCCTTTAATTAGACGACGGTCTTTGGACCATACCGGACCGTTAACAACCCTATTTGCAAATAAGAAAACAGGCAAAATCTAATATTTTCTCATCTCCAAATTTAATTGGATGTTTTGTGTTACTAAATAATAGCTAAATAAATAAACTTATTATTAACAATAATTCTTGAATGCATTCATTGGATATGAAAACGCAACATAAATTGATCATTAATATTTTTACCAGTTACCAAGTTTTGGGAAAATTCATTTTCGCATTTCTTTTCAAAATCTGCAGCCGCAGGATGTTCATCAAACTTGAATTGCATGTCAATTTTTCCATCCTATCAGAAGTATATACAGTACCTAGACAAAAGAATCGGAATGCATGTTTTTGTTAATTACGTAAAAACATACATATCAACAACATAT
>CAUDNR010000438.1:0-10151 GCA_958430865.1 Entrophospora sp. SA101
TCAAGAGAAGAGTTAGGAAGAGAGTTATTCTTCAACCAAGTCGAAAACCAACCCTTTAAATACATTTTCGAGTAGTATGATTTAATTTATTAGACTATTTCAAAGGGTTGCTTCCAGCTTCTTAAATTGAACCATTTGTTAATGAAACAATTGTTCGTGAAGTGATTGTTGACAAAATGAATCAAACCCACATTAAATGTTTTTATTTTTAAATTCATGATTTTAATTGATCAATCAATCAATGGTCTCTCCTGTAATAACGTTGTATATATAATAATAACGACACTTATTTTATGTGGTCGAATGTAGAAGGTTGAGTTTCGTGCGCTGAAATGGCTTGAGAGTAATTTCTATACGAAAAAAATAACAAAAAAAAAAAGTTTGGACGGCTGTCCTATTCATATGTTTCGAATTTAATAAAATAGACTATTGTCTTGGCCCGAGTGATGTCATTTTTTTGCTCTTTGCGACGAAGAAGATGCAAAACCCAACTTGATTGAATATTTATTCTCGCGTAGCACGATGTGCGTGTTTTGTAACACGAAAAGCAAAAGCTCACATTGCGTTCTCAGTTGTAACCTTGTTATTATTATTATGTATTTTTTTGTGTACTGGTACGCTCATCAAAAACATCAAAATCATCAGATAAGAAAAACCAAAATTACAAAATTTTTTTAATGATTTTAATTGACCGGAAATTACTTAACAACTAACTTTTAAACTAATTGATCAATCAACATGTTTATTACGAAATCATTGGTGAACATTCAATGTGTTCTAAATTGTTAAGAACATGTATGCAACTACGTGTTTATTTTACACCATACATTTTTCTTTTTTTTTATGCTATGTGGATATGTTTATTGTCATGTCATACATGCTGCAATGTTAACATGTGTTCCTACACCCATCATTGATTGTTGTTGCTGTCAATCAACATGTTCGAAATTGTTAAGGACACGTACGTGTTTATTTTTACACCATATGTCTTTCCTTTTTTTTCACACGCGGACGCGTTTATTGTCATGTCATCTATGCTGCAATGTTAACATGTGTTCCCACACCCATCATTGATTGTTGTTTGCTGTCAATTGACGTGTTCGAAATTGTTAAGAACACGTACCTATGCACTACGTGTTTATTTTTATACCTTATGTTTTTCTTTTTTTTTCACATGTGGACACGTTTATTGTCATGTCTACATTAACATATGTTTCTTGTGCTGCCATTCATTGAATTACTGATTTTTACGATTTGGCTAGTGAAGAAAAATCAATGTTTGTTCTTGGATGAAAAAAATTTGTAAAAAAGTTAATTGAATGTGCTACTAGATGCAAAGAAAATATTTGATACTCATAAAATAATTTAAACCACATCTAAAAAAAATAAAAAATAAAAAATAAAAACTCTTAAATAATTATGTCTTCCATCTTATCTACAATCACATTTGTAAAGTCTGTGAGTGGATCTAACATTTTGAATGGTATGGTAACTTCAAGACTTAACAATGATGATTTTTTGGACTTTACATTCAGTCTTTAATTCCAACGAAGACATCATGATCCAGGATATACAGGATTCTTTTATGATATTTATTGGAGGTGCTCGCATAATGTTCCTAAATAATAAATTGTTTGAACATGAGTAATTGCCAAGGTAATTGATGATAATGATGTCGAGGTCGCTTTCCCCACAGCTAACAATATTTAAAGATAAATGTTCAAAGAGAAATCATATACTTCACTATCAATGGAATACCAGCATCCAGGAAGCAATTTCCAATTCAGAATGCATTTGCACTCACTGTTCACAAGACACAAGGCCTTACACAGCCACACTCAACTGTATCCATTGATGAAAATATGTTCGCCACAGGACAGATATGTGACGATGAGTAGGGCACCTTCGTGGGATTCTCTGGGTATATTATCTTTTGATTTTGATTGCATAAAGGTAGATAGACATGTTATTGATGAGTACAAAAGGTTAAATCTCTTGAACCAAAATGGCTTGAAAGAATTGATGTAATAAAAAAAAATACCTTGTAAAAAAAAGTATGTAAAAAAAATCATTAGAAAATTAATTATCAACGTAATAAATAAATAAATAAATAAATAAATGAATAAAATAAATAAATGAATAAATAAACAAATAAATTGTTTTTCATTTTTCACTTATCAAAAAATTATGCAATCAGAAATTAATAAGACAATCATGATTTGTTATCATTATATTTGTGTGTAGTAGTCCTGCTCTAAACCTGAAAACACCATCATCAAATCCATCGTCTTTGATTTAAATACTGTTAAATCTCAAACTCATGAAAAATAAATGATTTATAAAGAGGAAGTAAAAAAAGTAATATTGCTTGTAGGTATTTTAAAACAAGAAGGTGATGTTGTGGAATATCAAGCAACTCTAAGGCATGGCGATAAAAGAAATTACGTGTGGAAAAGGATTGATGACTAATAGTCAATTAATTTTTTCTCATTTTTATGCACGCGTATATAAATTTTTTTTTTTTTGAAATTTGAAAAATTGTGTAATATATTATTAACTAAAATAATAATAAATTCTTTCGAATATGTTTTTCTGCGAATTCGGAAACGTAAATGAAAATCTCTTGTCTTTCTGTGAAACATTTTGATTTTTGTGTAATGGAGAGCGGCTCTAAGAACCGCTCCACCTATTGGAGCGGCTCCACAAGAGCCGAACGGAGCGGAGCGGAACCGCCCCATCCCTAGCAATAAGTAGTAGTAGTAAGATAAGTATATAAAAAAATCAAGTCAATTACACATAAACATTTTAGCCATTAAGAATTACCCCTATTTTTAATCTACGACTCTGTCGTCATATGTCAAGATTTTTTTATGTGTCAAAGACACTAGCTCCGATATTCTGAGATTTACTTGTCTATTTTTGTCATTTTAACATGTAATATATGTATTCTGATTTGTTGATCCAAGTCACGTATAATATCACTACTACATGTGATTTCCTGCTTTCTATAAGCGATCTCAGACAAAAAAAATAATTTCTGGTAAGTGCGAATACATTACAGCTACTATATACAATGTGTTATTGGATTTATATCGGCGATCCGTGCGTGATATTGGTTTTCCAATAGATGATCGATTATTTCGTGACTTAGCAATATAGTTTTTTGATTCAAATTTTTTGTTCATTTATTATTGCGGCTATGCCTCTATAAATTTAATCGAAAAAATATGAATATAAAGAAAAGTTAGTTGCAAAAGAAATACAGTGTGTTTCAAAAAAAAAATGGTTTGCACGAAAAATCACATGCAAGGTAGATAAACAAAATTAGATTCATTTATTAAATAAAAAAAATCAATAAGAAATTATACCACTGTTTTTTTTCTAAAACCAACTCACATTTCTGTATGACGATAATTTTGATATTTTATCCATATTAAATAGTTGACTACATAAATCTGAGCACGAGCTTGCGAGTGAACAAGGCTAATAGAGTTATTTTAAAAAAGTCATATAATTATGAACTTTGGCTCATTTAATACGCAAAAGATCACCCATACAAACAAAAAGATTAGTAATTTTTTTCCACAAAAGAATTTTAGAATGGACCGATTTTGCCCAAATGTTCATAGCCGAATTATTAATCAGAACCCAATATATATACATCGAGAACAAGAAAAAAAGTAAAAATTTTTATAATAAAATATTACTCATCATGAAATTCAACCTAATCATTGCCATCATCTTTAATCTAACGATTGGCCTAACACTTGTGCCACTCATTGAAAGTAAATACTTTTTAAAAGATCACACTTTGGAAAAAAATTAATTGTATGTTCTAACAACTCTATGTTTACTACACAGGTCATACAGTTTGGATCCATAACAAAATGTGGCCAGGTACATTTGGCAAGGTTACAGTCATGGTAGATGGATCAGAAAGGAGTAGTGGGAGTTCAACTGCTCACCACGGTTTTAGTGTTCAAGTGTATGATGATATAAAAATTTTTAACCTTTCATTCGCTGTCGAGCTTTCAGGCAAAAAAGATAAGACTCGTGGACCATTCAGAAATCACCGAGATTACGAATGGAAAATGACTGGTAGTGTAGATGGATGGGATATTGAAGAGCTATCCTAATAATATTCCCCTTTCTTATTTCTTTACTAAAAAATTTCTATCTAAATCATGATGTTATATTTTCATATTAACTTTAGCATAATTTAATCATTTCATTTTACTATACAATTAAACAATTAATTATTTTTACCAATTTCTTAAAATACATTCTGGGATTTATTTGCATTTTGATAATACCGATCTTGAGCATGTTTCATAAACTTACTACCTGGCCGGTAAAGATATTTGATTACTGCATGCTGTATTATTTTGCAGAATTTACTTGTTTTTGATATATACCACAACGAAATGTTTTCTAATACATGGATGCTTAAAACAATATGGTTGATGTTTTAAATGAGTGAGAGCCAACCCTTTATACCAATAATGACATTTAGCACATCGTCCATATGAAATTTCTGTGGACATGTATTTTCTAAGAACATTATTAGGCATATAAATGTATAAGGAATAGTGTAAATTTGTTTTAGGCACATGGGTGAATCAAAGATTCGTGCATTTGGCACTGCCCTTATTCCAATTAAAATTGTGACTATATTCTACCATTATATGAAAATTAGCTATTTATTATATTTTTATTATTTTATCAAGCGAATGTACTGGCATGTGAATTTAAAAATAATAAAAATACAATAGGGTATACCTGAAAAATTAGGTCACATGAAAAAAACGTGTAGGTATTATCGAAGCAAGCATGTTATCAATAACAATTCATTTTTAACGAGTAATACTAGATTTCTGAATCAAATTCATTTAGTGTGAATTTTCGCATTTAAACTTTTTTTACTTTTTTTTTCTTTTTAGAACACCTACTATGAATTTCTCTTGCATCTATTTCATCTATAACACCCTCTAAATATTCTAAATAATTATTCGTAGTTTTTTGTTTTTTCTCCATATCATTGATTGTTTAGAGAGCTTTTTATATTTCTGTTCATAGTTTGGGCTTGATATCATTGATACTGGAATAAAATTAATATCTGAAGAGTCAAAGACTCGATGTTTTGCATCACCACTATATACTATCACTGTTTTAATTTCTTGTGTTTTATTAAAATAATATATATTAGATATTTATTATAGGGAAAAAAATATATGCTTTAATAATTAGTAGTTATAAAGATAAATAAATTTGATATTATATTAACAATGCATTTATTTTATTATAACAAATATGATAATCAAAACGAAACACATGATCAATTATATGACTATTTTATATAAAAAGAAGGATATAATAGCAATTCAAGAAAACTTGGTATTAACGGCAATGCAAATCATGTAACAGTGCATCAAAATAAGACAGAACAAAACCCGAAGGAAAAACGCTTGATGATTCATATAAGTTGTTATTACATTTGGTGGAAAATCTTGACATTGATAACAATCCCATTCTAGCAGTGGAGTGGTATAACACTGTTGTAAATCTAAGCAATAAAGTTTCTATTGATTATCACTTTCGAAATTATATAATTTGCTTTTATATTTAGAAAAGGATATAATGCAATTCAGGAAGAACTTGGTATTGTCGGTTATACTAATCTATAAATAGCAGAAGCAGCTGATAAAAACGCAAGAGCATATCTTCAAAAGTTTGAGAAATTTCATGATCCCTTAGAAGATGTCCCAAGTGTGATATTACAAAAATTTGGTGGTAAAGAAAATTTGGATTACCGGAGAGGGACTTCCATTGTTTCCAAATGTCTCTCCTAAACAATTACATGAAGTTTTCACCAAAAAATTGGCTAGCACCGATCAGTATCCATGTCTAGAATAAGATAGCTAATCTTTTCATTATTTTTATCATTACAGTATATTTATTTCTGATTTTTTTTACTGTATACTGATAGCAGAGCTAGTGTCTAAAGATACATAAAAATTAATTTTTAATCCAATGGTCGAAAATAATACCCCTGAATCCATTAAAATCCACAAGATAATATTGCTCCAGTAATAGAATTAATGGCAGAGCCAGCGTCTAAAAGTCACATGAAAAAATTAACAATATCAGGAATGATCAAGGATACAAAAGAGATCTATGATTCAGGCGGACAGTGTTCAACTATTACATATGGAAAAGTAAAAGAGCTGGGTTTAGTAACAGATACTGATAGAATAGTTTCCAACATTACTGATCAATTATGATATAAAAAGATTCATATTGATTTAAACTCGATAGAAAATCCACATATTTGCTGCAAAAGAAAATTTAATATTAAAAGCAAAAAACTAAAAAACATTATAATATATGTATTTCTAGTTCATCTGAATCTGAGAGTATTAGTTCTGATTCATTTGAAGAGTGAGTTAGATTTTCAATATAAAAATAAGTAAAGCTTAATTAATTTTCATCATAAATTTTATACGGTCTTGCATGTTCCGGGAGTTGTCCTCTTTTGCGATAGTTGACTACAATGTAATTTTGTACAGGAGAAACATTGTTCGTAGGAGTATGATGTAGACACTGTCCAGCAATTGTCATAAGATGAGCTGGATTTTTAGCTCCATGTACTATAGCACCATATACTGCTCCCAATTTACGTAAATGTTTAGGTAAAAGACCATAAGGTTTTAAGTACATATTAAAGCATTTTACACCAGATTTTCATGGATTACCTATTTTTCCAGAAGCAATAGTATCTTGTATCCAGGCAAGTAATTCCTTTGCTTCTTCTTTATTTTTTCCCATAGATATAAATTTTCTTGGAATATCTTGTTGACCCCTATTTTCATAAAGTTGTAATTTCTGCTGGACGTAAACAGAGCATTATCATAACATCAGCAAGGGCTAAATAATTGGGTGAAGTTTTTATATCATATGCATCCAGTCTTTAACCGATTCTAATGTGAATTCATCTGGATAATCAATCCTTTCAAAAGCCTCAATATATTTTTATGGTCTCTCTGTTTTTCATTAATTTTTTTTGTTACATCAGGTAATTTTGTAGCTTCAACTATTTTTTTCGGAGCATAAAGATTACTCAATTCCCTTCTAAGACATGAAAGTCATGATGATACAGCAATGACATTTTTTGCAGAATTAGCTAAATTTTTTGCTATAGCTTTTACTTCTTTTCACTAAGATTATCACGTAAAATTTGTTGAGCTATTTCTTTCGATTGTTTCTCTTATATTTATTATTTCAGGTGAAATGGCGTTTTGAATTGTAAGCTTTTTGGATAGGGATTAATGTAAATATTCGTTCTTCATTGAAATTATACCCTTCTCGAAGCCGTCTTTGTGCTTTGTTTCTCTTTCTATCATCTGTAAGGTTTTTAAGAAATTCGGTGTATATTGAATAAGTTCAGATATACTCATCTTTGGAGTGATATCATATTCATCAATGAGTGTGATTGTAATTGCTGACATGATAATGAGTATTAGGTTATGAAATAATTCTTTAGGTTATACTATATGCCATTAGAAAATATTTTCAATTCGAAATTTAATTATCCCAAAATTTAATATTAATATATTACTATCTAACACTCCAGTCCACTAAAAAAATGAATGAAAGTATTTTTTTTTTACACAGAAAATAACTACTTTAAGATTTTCACATTATAATAAATAATTAGCTAAATTCTATAAAGGTAAATAAATATTTCACAAAATAAAATTTATTAAAACATTATCTAATTAAATAAATTTATTTTTTATAATAACCAGGGAGTAAGTATTATAAATTAACTTTTACAACACAAAATAAACTTTATCTTCAACATCATCTAATTAAATAAATTTATTTTTTATTTATAGATTGTAAATATTATATTATAAATTAATTTTTACAACAAAAATAATCTTTATCTTCAACATCATCTAATTAAATAAATTTATTTTTATTTCATAGATTGTAAGTATTTTATTATAAATTAAATTTACAACATAAATTAAAACTTTGTTAAAACATCATCTAATTCTTATTTATTTATTTCAATGTGAAACTCAAGTATAATTTTCTCTGGATAATATTATGGGCAATGAATTTGTGGATATTTTTGCAGATGGTTTTTTTATGGATGATTTTTGCAGAAAAATACATGATAATAGATGAATAAAATGAATAATTCAAATAATTCAAATAGAATAAACAAAGCAAAAAAATGAATAATTTGAATAAGAATTTGTATTATGAATAGGAACTCTAAACATACAAATTTTTGTGGTGAATCTATGAATATGTAATGACTTGACTTATAACTGACCAGTTGTATTATGTATAAAATTCAATCATGATCTCCATTCTAATTTTGGTAAGAAATGAACTATCATTACCATAGTATAAAAATTATAGATTATGTATGTATTTAGAAATAGGATCCTTCCAGCACCTCTACTTCACAACACATTTGCTAATCTAAGCTACAAGTTATTGTAATTTTTTTGAAATTATTATGTATATTTTTTGTAGTTAACAAATTTAGAATGTCTGAAATTTTTGGGTCAAATGTAAACCAAAAAGCTGTAAAACCAAACTGAATCAGGTGGTTTGGTTTGGCCTTTAAAATTTGGATTGTAAACCAAACTGAAACTGAATATTCAGTTCAGTTTCAGATTGGGCATCAAACCAAACCAAACCAAACCATTCAGAGTTTTAAATGGCATTAATCATTCAATTTTTAACAATTTGCAACATGATTAATTCAATTTTTTCTTAATGTGATGTCAGTCATTTGATTTTTAAAAGTTTTTTGTTTGTTGTAATTAATACTTATTAATATTAATGATATTCATTTACAGTCAAATACAAACTTTATTGTTTTATTAAGTATTGTGAGATCAAATCCACATCTCATAACAAATCTCAATATTTTATTCATTTAAATACAAACAATGTATATTTAAATCATAACAATAATTTCCACAAAGGTATATTTTGTTTTACTCTCAAAACTATTTTTCACTATCATTAAACAATTCTTTATACTAAGAAATACTAAACAATTTCTTCTTTAGATTTTACACTATATATCCTGATCACATTTCTTGGTGGGTGCCCTTCTAGCCATTTCCTTTTTGCTACCAAGTCAGGTATGTCTCCAAACTTCATTAAATAAAATTTGTTAAATATTAACTCACTAAAAGAAAAGAAAAGGAATAAAAATAATAGAAATAATAGAGACAAATATAAATAAGAGAAATAATTATGCACAGGATTAGTATGAATTCATTGTTAGAGATAAATTTATTATCACTATGAAAATACAATATTCAAAGACAACAAGGACAAGGGCAGTGTTATTTATTAAATGATGATTGTGAATAATGATTAAAGAGGATACATGAAGTTGAGAAAAATACAACATTATTTATGCATGTTAAAGGTTCTAGCATCTAGTTCTCTGATTTCTTTGAAATCTTAATTAAATGTATTACTTGTACCTTCTATGTAGAAATATTTTCAAGTTATTTCTAAAGTGATCCAATCATTTAAATTACTTTGTTTAAATTAAATCCAAGAATTAAAAGTCTGTTATATTTAGAATGTTAGAATATTTATTTCTCCATTGTTTGAAGATATTTTTATTTGCATGCAACTTTCCAGATTTATTTATTGATTTCCATGATATGTAAAATTACTATTTTACAGTATTAATTACAACAAAACCTTTTAAAAATCTGTCACTGATTAAATTTGGGAGAGTGTATTTTAATTAGTGATAACAATTATTTTTGTTTTTGCGTGGAACAGAATGAATAGGGATCAATGAATTGATTTTGGTATTAGTGAATAATTTTGGTTAAAGAAGATAAAAGTTTTAAATAAAATATTTCTATTTTATTTATTTAGTTTTATTTAGTCGAAACTAAAGATGTTAGCCGAAATTGATTTTTTCAAAAACCATTTCGGCAGGCAATTTCGGATTTACAATATTTTTCATAATAGTCGGACGACATTTCACAGTGACTGATTTTTAATATATGATCAACATGGCACGTTTTCTGTACAATGGACTTTGGCGAATGAATTGAACGTAAACTCATTATTAAACAATTTTCGTGCCTCTAAGT
>CAUDNR010000439.1:0-13309 GCA_958430865.1 Entrophospora sp. SA101
TACAGTGCCGATGTAAGTTTTACACTTTTTTATTATTAAACTTACAATTGACACATGTAAAATTTTTTTATATTTTCTGGATGATGTAGATCATTACATCATTTCTATTTTTAACTTATTTTATGACATAATTATTTACTTCAAATTATTAATAAAATTATTTGTATTGCTCAGATGACCCAAATATTTAGTAGCATTAGTAATTAGTAAGCTAGTAATACAGAAAATAGGATTAATAAGCATATTTATTGGAAAAAATATTGTAAAGGTCATGTTATTTGTAATACCTCAAGAGGCATAAAAAGGCTTGGTTTTAGACCAAGTGAAAATAATGTGGATCGTGTTAATAACATTAATAATAATCTATAACAATTGAATAAATAAATTTTTTTCCCTCCCCATTGTTAATAATTAAATAAACACATTTTATCTTATTACGAATTTTTTGCATAGTTAACAGGAAAAGCCATTGTGAATTGTTCCATGGTCCTCTCTGATGATTAGTGGCTGGCCACTAATCATTGGTTAAACCCCTCCCCCCATTTGATTGTTCTATGCTGCTTGTAAGGATGCATCAAGTGGTATAGTTGTAAATATTTCTTGTATATATTCTTTTTTATTTCATTTATTTATTTTAGGCTTGTGCCAGCAGTACTTAGCATTAGTACTGTAGAGAGAGAAATTGCACAATAGAGAGTTTGAGTAGGCTCTGAGCTGTATGCCGATACAAAGGCCTGAGATAGAGAATTGAGAACCCTGAGCTGTGTGCTGATACAGGGGGATTTATATATTGGAATTTTATATTTATTTTATCTTATATATTTATTGGACACATCATGAGCTGTATTTTGTACACTTGCAGTGTGTTTATTAAACTGTGGCAGACCATACAAAGCTGACTTTACCAAACATGCATCTGATGAATTCCATCTTAAAAGAGTTATGAAGATATGTTAGATAGCTTGATTATCAAGTTTCATGAAGCTGCAATAAATGATTCTGGTCTTTATGTTTTAGGCATTCAGGTACAACTTTACAATAATTAATAGAATTAATTTACATAGAATATTAAATAATGTGTTCTATCCTTTTGCTTTAGATTTATTTAAATAAGATATCAATCTATGTTATGGACAAACAAGAATTATACAATTTTCATCTTTGCAGAAGATTTCACATGCCTTTGACTTTCACATCTTACCATAGTTTAAAAATAGCAATTAAATGTGCTTGGAACTTGAGAGTAAGCTTGTTTGTTCTATCAGATAATAATATTGGTATGTTTTCATTCACTTATTTGATTCAATTATTTAGGGATTGGTAAACAACTTGGTAGATAAGCTTAACAATCTTATCAATATTGACATTGGAACTCCTCCTCCAAGATGTCCTCTAAACTAGTGATGTTAGCCGGCTAATAATCTGCATGCATAATTTCTAAATTTGGGAATAGATTTCTGCGTTACTTTCTTGTTATAGAAATAAAATTACCAATTTAGGTAGTAAACGGCTTAGCCGGCTAAGGATTTTTAAACGGCTAAAATCACTACTCTAAACATTATGAAAACACCACATTTGCCACCAAGGAAAAGGAAAATAAAAGCACCTAAAGATTATGAAAATAATTAACAGTCATATTTACTATATATATAACCAAGAAATACTTATAACTTATTATTCTTATTGTTGGTATTTATGTGTTTACATATGCTAATTGATAAAAAAAAAATTTAATATTTTAATGAAATTAATTACCTTGTAAATTTTTAATTAAATAAATTGTTAAATGCATGAATAAAAAAATCATTTCTCATTGCCAAATCTGAAGTAGTCAAAATTAGATTCAAAGACATTGGGTTCTTTTAATATGAATATAATATTTAATATTGCGAGGACTGAAGAAGTCCTTTGCCAAAAAAGGAAATCATCGACCAATGGAACACATAATTTCAATTTCACATACAACATACACAAACATTCCCAAATCTAAATTTCGAATATTTTATATTTTGAGAGAAATGTCGATCAATTTACTAGAAATCTGTTCTGATATGTTCGGGAGCCTTATTAAACAGACACTATTGCCCCTGAAATTTTTTGTAATGCCAATGTTCACTTTGTCTGGTTTTGTTGCAGTATGCTCCATGTAAGAAAAAAAACTAGTGTATAAAGTTGTGTGGATCCCAGTGGATTCTTAAAATATATATTCAAAAGAATTCATTTCAATTATTATAATCAAAATTTTGTTTTTAAAAATTTTTTTTCATAAGCACAAGTATCAATCACGCCAATTTGCAACATATGAATTGATCGGCAAAAGTGTTCCAATTTTTCCAGATTCGATTCCCATATTTGGAAATATCCCTGACAGTATTACAAAATCTGTAAACCAAAAAAAACGGTAATTATTTTTTTTCCATGATTTTCGTTGATCGATCAATAAAATAACCGATAAAACTTTTTGTAGAAATCATCATGGCAGAAACAGTACAATTTTATCTTGAACAAATGGTACCCGAGCTCGAAGATTTGGAAAGAAAAGAATTATTTTCTAATGTATACATATATTATTTTTCACTACAAGAATTCATTACATATATTTGTATTAATTATTGAAAAGTTTTTATTTGAATGTTTTAGGCTGAAATCAAAAATATTGTCAAAAAGAGAACACATTTTGAATATGCTCTTAAAAGAAGACCAACTAGAAAAATAGATTTTGTGAATTATATAGAATATGAAAAGGATTTAGAACAACAACGTAGAAAAAGAAAACAACGTTTTGGTAGAATTACAATTATGATTATTATTGTTTATAGAATTTATATATTTAGAGATCTGAACATATAAGAATAATCTTTAATGTTCTTTTTTTTTGCAAAAGGTATAAAAGGAAAAATATCGCTATCAGATTATTCATTAACACGAAGAATATTTAATCTTTATAATCGAGCAATTACAAAATTTCACGGTGATATAGAATTATGGTTACAATATATAGAATTTGCTAAATCTGTTGGCGCAACAAAGTTGATTGGTAAGATCTTTGGAAGGTAGGTAGATAAATAAATATTTGTTGGTTATATTATTATAATGATAATGATGATATATATGTATATATGATTTTATAATTTGTACATTATTATTTATTCATTCATCAAAGTGCTGTACAAACACATCCTACCAAACCCATATTTTGGATTCTTGCAGCAAAATGGGAATTCGAAGAAAATGCTAATATATCTGCCTCTAGAGGTATTTGCAGCAAATTAATTTGTGATTATCTTTTCTTGATAATAATAATTAATTAATATATTTAATCACAAAAATCACCAAATATATATATAAAGTTTTAATGCAACGAGGTCTTCGTTTTAATCCAGAAACAATTCAATTTTGGCATGAATATTTTAAGTTGGAATTAATGTATATTGAAAAAATAAAGAAGCGTCGTAGAATCTTAGGAATCTCATCTAGTGCAATAGCAGAAGCATCATCAGAACAACAAGAAGAAGTAGAGGTAGAAGAAAAACCAAATGCTGAAAATGTGATTATGCTACAGAAATTAACTGGTGAAGACATACTGTCAGAAGATGAAAATTCAGATATGCATCTTGATAAAGATCAAATAAATTCATTAAAGGAAGATAATAATAGAGTGTTGCAAGGTGATATTTCCATAGTAATATTCTTTAATGCGATCAAAAGTAAGATTTTCTTTAATTATATTTGATTCTTAATTGCTTCATATCAATGTAAGCATAATTAATAGGTCATATTTATTTAGATATTCCAAATAATCTAAGCTTTCGTCAACAATTTATTAATATAACACGTGAATTTACTGATGTTGAAAAAATTCAAAATGAGATTTACTCAAGGTAATTTTCTTAATATCATATTTTCTTGAATTCAATTGCAAGGATTTTTTTTATTTTTAAAAAAATCTTTTTTAATAGCATTGATAAAGACTTTGGGAATGATCCACAAGCTCAAACTTATATTGCTGAGAGACATGTATCAGATATTTTAGAAATTGATGATAGTGTAGAATTCATGTCTGCCATAGAAAAGAGTATTAATGATTTTGATAAATATATTCAGGTTAGTTGAAATTTGATATTATATACATATATATATATATTCCAGTTATGGAAATTATTGTATCATATTTATACAATTAATATGAAAAATTTTTAGACTTCAAAAAATAAAGAAATCGTGTATTTATATACTCAATTTATGAGGAAATATATAGATAAAGTTTCTAAATTACCTAATATAGTAAGAAATCTTTTATGAATATGGTTTTTGATTTTTCCTTGGCACTAATTTTCCTTTTTTTTTTTAAAAAAAGCATGTGTATCTTACAGATAAATTAATTGAAATTTACAAATTTGCCAATGAATCAAATTTAGCATCAGAGAAATTGTATATTGATTGGATTGATTGGATGTTGTTGCCAGAAAGTCGAAAAGAACCCGAATTGAAACAAATTGCCAAAAGAAGTACTGATATTTATCCTAATTGCGCAGAACTTTGGAATAGAAGAATCAGGATTAATGATAACATATCATTTGAAGAAGGAAATCAAGATTTTTCAACAGAAAAATTGTATGAAATTTCCATGGAAAAGAATCCAATTTCTTCAGTATTATGGGATTCCTATCTTAATTGGATTCATAATTCATGGAAAAATAGAAATATAAGCGATAACGATATGGAAAATCTTTTAATGGTATGTTATGTGTTATGAGGATTTAATGATTTTTTCTGAAATTTTTTAATTAATTTATTTATTTCAATAAACTATAGTCATCAACTCTTAAAATATCATCTATGCCATTTGTTAGTAGTGTAAATAAAAATTATAATCAATTAAATCAAATAAAACAAAAGGTTACTGATCAATATCTTAAATGGTCAATGGAAGTAGGTGGCATTGAAAAAGTTCGTGCATTATATAAAAGGTGAAAAAATATATAAATTTATAAAAAACATTTATTATTTATTTATTTTTTACTAATTAAATCTATTTAACAGCTTATTTAGAAAAACATTGTTACCACTTTCATTCTACCAAACATGTATAAATATAGAGAAAACACATACAGATTCATCTAGTGGTAACAGCAGCAACAACAACAATAACAATGATAACATACAAAATTTAAAATGGGTTTATGAGCAAGCATGTGGTTCAAAAGATGCACCAGATGGTTATTATTTTATATATATATTTGGGGAAGGGATTTTATTTTTTGAATTGGAATTAATGAAAAATTTTTCCTTAATAATTGTGATTGTAGATCTTTGGCTGGAATATATAAAGTTTCTTATCGATAATAATGAAATTGAACATGCAAATAGTATGTGTTGGGAAGCAATACAAGTAGTACCAAATCCTCGACAATTTAAAGAAAGATATAAAAAAATAAATACTAATAATATTTCATAGTGATAAATTTTTTCTTTTAATTTTATATATTTAGCAAAGAATCATTCATCCATTAAATCAGTAAATTATTATTTATTTATTAAAAAAGCTACCTTTTATTATCTACTATATAAATAGGTCATCACGTTTTGGTATTTCTTCACCTTTTTGTAAATATAAAATTTCAGCTATGGCTTCATGAACCTAATTGAAGAATATAAGTCAGAGGTTATTATATAAACATATATCACTATCGATTTTGAATGTTTTGTACCATTGCAATATGTGCACTAATTTTTGCTATATCATCAGTGTATTTTTCAGATTTTCTACAAGATTGAAATATATATATATAAACATAAACATAGATAATAAGATCAATCAATCTACTATTTATTTAATTTGGTCACCTTTGTAACGTTTTTTCTTTTTTATCAATGAATTCGATTGCTTCATCCAATGTTAGTTGAGGATGAAATCCAAATCCAACGTTAACATAAATATAAGTAGTATCAGGTCTGCACATACGTATTTATATGTACGTGTATGTAAATATTTAGAAACAAAAAAAATTGTTGTCTAGTAAATAGTAAGATTACATACACTTTTGCTTGAACATAAAAATTTGAACCTAAATCAACCATAGTTTTAAGTTGATTTAATTTGCTTGACTTCATTAATTGAATATTGTTTCTTAATTTAACACTTTTTTATTGATGAAAACATATATTAATAAAGAGAAAGAGAAAGAGCATGTTTAAAAAGGTTAAAAAACCAATCATTTTTCCATTCATAATAATAATAATAATAATTAAAACAATACTATTCTGAAATTTCCTCATAAATCTTTTCACGTAATTCCCAAGTTTTCTTCAAATCAACTTCTAACTTGTCATGTAAGAAACTTTTATATTGTGCTATTTTCTTTTCAATATTTTTTGTTTCCATGATTTATTTACCTACACGTGTAACATTCACTTAAGCATCAAATTAATTAATTAAAAAAAAAAAAAAGTTACTTACAAAGACTCATTTACTTAAGGTTTCAAGGAACATTTTGACATCTTTTGTTTATAATAATCATAAAATCCACAATACCAAGTGCATCGGAACCCATATTTTCACATTTAATCCTTCTTCCCAAATGTCCCTTATTATTAAAAATACTATTGCTCCAACCAGCTCCTATAACACCATTAACAAGGATCATTTGAATAACGGGAACATATCAATGTACAAAGTTCTTTGTGATGAAGATCGGTAGGTTTCCGACAGTATTGGGAAAACTATGTAAATATTAATGCGAATCTCGAAAGTTGATTGGTGAATTTTTTCTGTGGGAAAAAGGTATTGATTGGTCTCTTACTTTTTTCAGTTCTTATCTTCTTCATATTAGGGCCTCGGATAATTATAATTGAACTGGTATATTAGTATATAAGATAGTTTCCTTTTTTAAAAAAATCCAAATTTTTACGAGATCACTACCCCATATTCACCAATTATAATTATTCGGGTCGGTCACAATCATCATACTAATATTCATCTTTTATTAAAAATCAAGTGATTGACATATGGTTTAATTTGACGACAATCTGTCTATGAATGAGCGAAATATTGATCCTTTTACTATTAATATTAATACATTAATTATATAAATTATACTTGCCACCCAAACTCAAAAGGCAAACTCTTGAATTAGGTATGAACTTTGAATATATCTTTAATGTTAATGATCTGCAAAAATAATCATCCAATCACTTGATAAAATTCAAAAATCAAAAAATTTAATTAAACTTTTTCTCATGATGTCATTTGCTTTTTTTAAAGTTTTAGAGTTTTGAAATGATTTCAAAGTTTTAAAATAGTTTTGGAGTTTCAAACAGTTTCAAAGTTACGAAATAGTTTTATTTGAATAAAAGTTCAAATCATTTGAGTTACTGAAAAAATCATTTTGTTATTTTAATCAGTGGTTGTGTTGAAATTTTTCATTGGCTAATTAAATCAGGTGTTGAAAATTTAATCGGTACACAATATAAAAAATAAAAATTATGAATGAAATTTTTTTTTAATAATGTAAATACCATTTTATCCACTATTACACTATCATCAACATTGTTTCTATTGTAACAATATAATGACAAGTAATATGAATACCCAACTATGTCATTATTAGCTAAAAAAACAATTATGCATTGCAGCAACTTCTACTCCAAGTGAGCGTCTATTTAATGAAGCCGGAAACACGATGACAGCTAAACGAACAAAATTGTTGAATACATTGTTATTTGAAAGGATCGTATTACTTTGCAATGTATTGAAAATATCTTTCTTGATGAATAAATAATTGTCATTAAACTTATTATTATATTTTTTTAAGTAAATTTAAATCAATGAATATCATATTCAATGGATATCCAGTGGATATTAGTATTAGGCGGATATTTGGTGAATGATCGATTATCCGAATAATCGGTGGATACTAATATCATTAGGTGGATACAACAGTTAATTTTAATGACATAGAGGCTATATATTATTCCAAGAGCAACCCTTTGTTTTCGATATTCTTTTTAAAAAAAAATATGCATAAATATGTTCTTTGACATTTGTTTCATAAAAAAAATTATTTTGTAGTACCATTTTTTTTAAACACAAAAGTCGTCAATTAATAAAACTTTCTCTGCTGATACTCGAACGATTTGTCACATATCGTTTGACTGTTAGAGTTCACTTATTAAATAGACGAATGGTCAATTAATAAAACTTCCTCTGCAGATTCCTGTTTAGAGTTAAATTATTAAATAGAAGAATCAAAAACACAAAGCTGTGTATAACATAATAATAATACATCACCGCATAACATTCCATTAAATGTAACGCAAAAAATTTAAAATTTAAAATAAATTTTTGGGATTTTTGATGTGCAACACTCACTCATTCACCTTTTTCAACAACTTCAAAAATCACGTAACCGTAAATTATGAATTTCCCTCTCAAGTTGGCGCTGTGACGTAGAAAGTTACTATCACTAGCACTTTTTAACAACAGTGTTTTCCCGTTTCTGTTAGTAATGATAGTGATCATAGGTTATAAATCTTTTACTTTTATAGTTCTGGTAGTTTAAAACGTATTCTATGATCTTAATTATCACAATGAACATCAAATCATTGAAATATCAATTTAAACAATTTAGCCAAGGAATGTCTTTGCCAAGAAGGTTCATATATAAATAAATTATGCGGTTGAACATCCTTTAAGGAAATAATATTAATATATGTTCATGTAAAAATTTTTCCTCTAATAGTATAATTTGAAAATATATATTAATTAATTAAGTGAATAATAGATTGTGACAATGATTTATTTTTATCCTGGAGCATACCATTTTGATCGAAAAATTAAGATGATCTATCTGCATTGGATTTTTAATTAAACTTCACAGTTTAGCCAATAATATACTAGTATTTGCCACGCGCTGTTTGTATTATGGATTGAAACTATTATTTAAATATTCAAGTGCAAAAATCCCTTTTAATTGGCAAATTTTTTAATTTGGAATTGCAATACCAGTATAAATAAATGTTTGAAAATATGAATAATAAAGAATTCTCCATACAGAATTTTTCTTATTTTCAAAAAAAATAATTTTTTTTTAAAAATCGTAAAGATGGTATTCAAAATTACATATAGTTGTAAAATAACGTTAATAATATTGATAATAATTAGTATTATAATATTCTATAGACTGAATATAGTTGTAGATGCTTTACCGACACAAAATAAAGATAATAAAAACATAAAAATAAGGGATGTATCAAACGATATATTCAAAGAGTATTATATAGAGGACGATTATATAAATTTTCAAGTTATTGGTGATTGGGGTTATCAAGGAAAAACTGATAATAACACTTTTTACGGCGAAGATCAATTGAAAGTTGCTCGAAATTTAGAAAAATATGCTAATTTACATGATACTAAATTCATTATAAATGTTGGCGGTTAGTTAAAAAAAATTTTTTGTCATTGCAATTGAAATTATTGATGTAATAACAATTTTTCAAAAAAATTATTGATGTAATAACAATTTTTCAAAAAAATTATTTTTCGCAATATTTAGATAGTTTTTATAAAAGTAATAAAGATGATTATCAAGGTGTCGAGAGCGTTGAAGATGAAAAATGGAATACTACTTGGTTGAATATTTATAAAGATAAATTAAGCAAGATACCTTGGTATAGCGTCGCCGGAAATCATGATTGGTAAGTCAATTTTGACTTATTTTTTCCAGAAATTTCGCGAATATTAATGCTAAAATTAACATATTAATATTATTGATTCATAGGTACAATGATATAAACGCTCAGATAGAGTATAGCTTAACAAAAAACTCAAGATTCTTTCTACCCTCACTATTCTATGCTCGATTGACCACCTTCGGACAAAAGAAGACAGAAATAGCATGGATTCACATCGACACCAATTTATTTTTCTACAAATATAAAAATATCAATGAAAATGTTCAATTTGCGAAAAATTTCCAATATTTTGGTTGGGATGTTAACGAGGAAAATAAAATTGAGGAAAAGTTGAGATGGATTGAAGAGAAATTGATTGAATTTCAAGATGTTAAATGGATTTTTGTAGCTGGTAATTATTATATGTAAAAGATATCCGCAACTGCAATTTTGTCAGCAGGTTGGGATATTTAGAAATCAATTTGGCAATTGCGGATATTCTTTGAATACTAAAAAAAATTTTTTTTATAGGACATCATCCGTTAATTGGAGATTGCTCAGAAACTTATTACATGCCAGAATTATTATCTTTGTTACAAAAATATCGTGTCATAGCTTATTTATCAGGTCACGCACATGTATTAGAATTAAAATTACCAGATTCAAATAGCTCAAATAAATTGGCTCGATTTATTTCCGGGGCAGCTAGTAGAACAAGTTCAGGATGTCCAGGCGAAAAGGATTGGGGCATGCCAGAAGGTACATTTGGTTTCTTACACTTCACCATAAAAGATGATGATGATTATTTAAAATTTCAATTTGTTGACTCGACAACTGTTAATGATAAAGTTGTTTATGAGAACAAATTAAAATCAATCCCTATATGGTACCCTAAATAAGCATCTAATAAAATTATTAAAATTATGCAGTAATAGACAGATAAAAATCTTGTAACCTTTTTTTCATTTTAACTTCTCTAAACGGTTTCGGGTGAGAATTTGCTCCAAGCCCAAACCTAAACTAGTTTCAGTTTTCTAAATTAAGAGTATTGGGCTACAGCATTATTACTTTCTTTGGTTCTTTTCGCAATAATTGTTTTTTCAATAAACAGCAAAAGATAAAATCATTTTATGGATAGATCGGTGTTGCGCGTATTGCGCCCTTCAAGCTTTTAGTCTTCCAAATTTGTTAATGATTTACATTCAATAGCTGGAAGTTTCCAAAATAAAAGATTTGGCAAAGAAAACCCGAGCGAAGAAACTATTGTTCTTAATTAGCTTAGTCTCCTTTTTGGAAGGAAGAAATTTAGAATTATTTTTGTCCGATCACGTAATTTTGTTTTAATGATTAGAATTTTTATATATGCTAATAAAAACACCTTAGAGTTAGTTGACACTCGATATAGTGGTCTACTGTACGATATAACTGGGTTGGGTTTCCTATTTCTTTATATAAATTCTGCTCGATATAGTGATTTTTTAATATAAACTCTCGATATAATCATATAACGAGGTTTTACCTGATGCCATTATATTAACCAGAATTTGATATAATGAATCATTAATTGTATTATCAATCCAAATTTTATTATTATTATTATGAATTTGTCCCAAAATTATTTTTTAGAAAGTTATCATGAAAAACAAAGTAATTGAATTTAGTGATGCGTCACGAAAAATAAGTAATCGAATTTAGAAGAATAAAGTAATTGTGAATTCCTTATAAATAAAAGAACTAGGATATAATACTTTTTGTTTTTTATAAAAAATTATTTCAGCTAAAAATCATTTTCTCATGAAAAAATAAAATTGTCATCAATTGATCAATCCAGGGTGCGAAATGTGCGATCAAAAATATCGGGAATTCCCGGAATTTTATGATAGGATTTCTCACCCTGGATCAATCAAACAAAAAAGAAAAGTTTTGACTTGGGGCAAGAAAAAAATAACTTTATGGATTTAATGGAAGGAATCCATCATTCACATATTAATATAATGAATTTGGCCAAAAAATTCGGAACCGCAGAACCTACCGTTGCAACATTTTAAAGATAAAATCATGTATTTTTCCGCAAATTTACGCAGCATCATGAAAACATCTAATTTTATTGGTGGGTTGGCGATTTGCGGATGATTTTTGCGGGATTATAAGATAAATGGCTATCCATCAACCCTAATGATACCAATAGGCAAAACTGCAAAGTATCCCGATATTGAAAGTGCATTGATGATGTGGTTCAATAAAGCACTTTCAGACAAAAGAATAATTACAAGCGATATAATTCTTGTTAAAGGATTCTTAGTTATGCAAGACCAACAGTCAGAAGATAAATCATTAACAATCTCTTGAACTTTCGCAATACATATTCTCTTTTTGAATATAATTGAGATAGGATATATATAACTCAGGAAATCAATCATTTCACGCGATTTTTAACTCAATGAATTCTAACAAACAAGGATTGATGGTTTGTTTTATCTATTATAATAACTAAATATCAATGCAAATAAAAAAAAAGTAAAATACACATATCAATGCAAATAAAAAAATAGTATTTCTGGTTAGTTATTAACATGTATTCAGAACCATACACCAAACAACTCATGTTTTGTCATCTTTGAAAAATAATATTGTTTTTCCAATCAATTCACGTCAACAAAAAAAATCTTTGTGCAACACCAAGTGCCAATAATAATAATATTTTGTTTTACATAAATATTTATTTCTACAACAGGTTATGAGTTTGGAAAAGTTATATGATGACAGAATAAGGGTAAAGATTTTTAACTCAAATTTACTTGTCCATAATTGATTCAATGTAAGGTTGTTTATTGTAGTTTGGATAGAGATCAATATAATACCAAACGTTTTGAACCACCGTGTATCTGATGTGTCTAGAGAACCTCCATGTATAAAACTATTTATTCAACAACAATAATTTTTTAGCAACACATGTGTGAATCAATTTTCAAATACATTCTCTTTCTAAATGACGATTTCAAGTATGCATACAACTGCTAGATGGTGCCGTTAAATAATAGAGATTCTTGTCGACAATTGCATGTCCAATCATGCTCGTTTCATCAATAAAGTAACTGAGTGGACTATATTCTGTTTATTATTTATTGCTATTATCAAAATTTTATGCATAATAAAGGTCTGTAATTGATTTCATGCACGCATTGTTATGGCATTATATTCAGAAGCATTAAATGTGAGATCCGTGATATTTAACCAAAGAATAATATTATTTAACCCATTAAAATTCACGTTCCAAAAACTTTCCAAAATAAAAAGAATCTCCAGGAGTCGGTTGTACGGTTGTAAGATATTATCATTGCATTCTTTTGTATTTAGGGTATTTTGGGATAGGTATGTATGTGTATGTATATATATATATGATGTGAGATGATAATAAATAAATCAATTAATCATGAAAGTAATTTAAAATGCTATTTACGGATGATGCTATTTCGATAACTTATGAAGAAATTTTTACCAAGGATAAAAACGACATCTGCATTTATTTGATAGTTTTATGTTAAGGAAAATCGGGTTTAACTTATTTTACTTGGTGCAGGAATAATATCAGTTTTTCTTAAAGTAGTTTTAAGACTAGGCAGTTCCCACAAAG
>CAUDNR010000439.1:13319-31574 GCA_958430865.1 Entrophospora sp. SA101
GAATGTCGACGGACCGTTTTTATTGTTGATAGAAAATATCATTTAAAGATTCAAGTGCAAAAATCCCTTTTAATTGGCAAATTTTTTAATTTGGAATTGCAATACCAGTATAAATAAATGTTTGAAAATATGAATAATAAAGAATTCTCCATATAGAATTTTTCTTATTTTCAAAAAAAATAAATTTTTTTAAAAAATCGTAAAGATGGTATTCATAATTACATATAGTTGTAAAATAACGTTAATAATATCGATAATAATTAGTATTATAATATTCTATAGACCGAATATAGTTGTAGACGCTTTACCGACACAAAATAAAGATAATAAAAACATAAAAATAAGGGATGTATCAAACGATATATTCAAAGAGTATTATATAGAGGACGATTATATAAATTTTCAAGTTATTGGTGATTGGGGTTATCAAGGAAAAACTGATAATAACACTTTTTACGGTGAAGATCAATTGAAAGTTGCTCGAAATTTAGAAAAATATGCTAATTTACATGATACTAAATTCATTATAAATGTTGGCGGTTAGTTAAAAAAAATTTTTTGTTGTTGCAATTGAAATTATTGATATAATAACAATTTTTCAAAAAAATTATTTTTCGCAATATTTAGATAGTTTTTATAAAAGTAATAAAGACGATTATCAAGGTGTCGAGAGCGTTGAAGATGAAAAATGGAATACTACTTGGTTGAATATTTATAAAGATAAATTAAGCGAGATACCTTGGTATAGCGTCGCCGGAAATCATGATTGGTAAGTTAATTTTGACTTATTTTTCCAGAAATTTCGCGAATATTAACGCCAACATTAACATATTAATATTATTGATTCATAGGTACAATGATATAAATGCTCAGATAGAGTATAGCTTAACAAAAAACTCAAGATTCTTTCTACCCTCACTATTCTATGCTCGATTGACCACCTTCGGACAAAAGAAGACAGAAATAGCATGGATTCACATCGACACCAATTTATTTTTCTACGAATATAAAAATATCAACGAAAATGTTCAATTTGCGAAAAATTTCCAATATTTTGGTTGGGATGTTAACAAGGAAAATAAAATTGAGGAAAAGTTGAGATGGATTGAAGAGAAATTGATTGAATTTCAAGATGTTAAATGGATTTTTATAGCTGGTAATTATTATATGTAAAAGATATCCGCAACTGCAATTTTGTCAGCAGGTTGGGATATTTAGAAATCAATTTGGCGATTGCGGATATTCTTTGAATACTAAAAAAAATTTTTTTTTATAGGACATCATCCGTTAATTGGAGATTGCTCAGAAACTTATTACATGCCAGAATTGTTATCTTTGTTACAAAAATATCGTGTCACAGCTTATTTATCAGGTCACGCACATGTATTAGAATTAAAATTACCAGATTCAAATAGCTCAAATAAATTGGCTCGATTTATTTCCGGGGCAGCTAGTAGAACAAGTTCAGGATGTCCGGGCGAAAAGGATTGGGGCATGCCAGAAGGTACATTTGGCTTCTTACACTTCACCATAAAAGATGATGATGATTATTTAAATTTTCAATTTGTTGACTCGACAACTGTTAACGATAAAGTTGTTTATGAGAACAAATTAAAATCAATCCCTATATGGTACCCTAAATAAGCATCTAATAAATTATTAAAATTATGCAGTAATAGACAGATAAAAATCTTGTAACCTTTTTTTCATTTTAACTTCTCTAAACGGTTTTGGGTGAGAACTTGCTCCAAGCCCAAACCTAAACTAGTTTCGGGTGGCTTCAGTTTTCTAAATTAAGAGTTTCGGGCTACAGCATTATTGCTTTCTTTGGTTCTTTTCGCAATAACCTGAAACATTGTTTTTTCCAATAAACAGCAAAAGATAAAATCATTTATGGATAGATCGGTGTTACGCGTATTGCGCCCTTCAAGCTTTTAGTCTTCCAAATTTGTTAATGATTTACATTCAATAGCTGGAAGTTTCCAAAATAAAAGATTTGGCAAAGAAAACCCGAGCAAAGAAACTATTGTTCTTAATTAGCTTAGTCTCCTTTTTGGAAGGAAGAAATTTAGAATTATTTTTGTCCGATCACGTAATTTTGTTTTAATGATTAGAATCTTTATCTATGCTAATAAAAACACCTTACAGTTAGTTGGCACTCGATATAGTGGTCTACTGTACGATATAACTGGGTTGGGTTTCCTATTCTTTATATAAATTCTGCTCGATATAGTGATTTTTTAATATAAACTCTCGATTCGAGAGTTTATATTAAAAAATCACTATATCGAGCAGAATTTATATAAAGTAGAGGTTGGCACCGCGCAAAAATTCTTTAACCGATTAATTAACCGTTAAAATTAAGAGTTAACCGGTTAACCGATTAATTTAGTCACGTGGAATTTTTTAACTGGTAAATTCGATCGTTCATTTACTTACAAAATAATCACGCGCCTGTTGAATTTTATTATTATACACTTAATAGATGCTAAATGATTACTGTCAAACCTCCCCACAGCGGATTCATGGTTCCAGCCAAAAAAATTCGTTATTATTATTATTATGACAAGAAGTTCGCAGCGGCAAAATTGGTGATGATCGGGCAAAATTTTTTTAATAATACAAAGCTCTCTCTCTATACCGAACCCTCTGTCCATTATATGCATTTTTCTGCTTTTGTTCATTATAGGGAGAAATTAATTATAAAAAATTGAATCGGAGATGGGTGAAAAAAGGGAAATTCAATACTGACATTTTAAACATTTTCCTTCCACACCTCCCTCTAAAGAATGAATAATGCAGGTGTATTTTATTCCAAGAATTCCTCTCAAAATGTATGAAGTAATAGTAATTAATCAAATTTTATTTTTTTTGTCAGATTTGTTGCATGATCAATTATACAGATTGATAATCTATGTTACACAAGCAAAATTTTCTGTTACACTGCACTATTGACAACAAAATGCACTGTGATGTAATTATGGTCAATAATTAAATAAATTTTTGGAAGTCTTCTTTTAGCATCAAATTCTTTACTTGATACAACTAACAGAAATGTCTTCCTCTGGTATCTTGCGGTGCTTTCAGTGGGGTCGCTCTATTACATGTCAAGTTTTGTTCCTTCAGCCACAAAATCCTATGTTGAGAAACTTAATTTGTAATCCATCAATGAAGGAAAGGATCTACATAGTAAAATTCCGGGATAAGCATCATAATAAAATCAATTAGTGTCCATAATCTGGAACCACTGCAGAAATAGCATAATATTTTACATGTAGACTTGTACTTTAAAATTACTAAATAAAACTCTGAGTATCTGGCTATCTTTTTAATTTAAATTTATAAAAATAGCTCCAAAATTTCTAAAGTTACATAACCCAGAAAAAAATCAAAACAAATATTATTGGCTAAAACATGCAGATCTTTCATTGAAAAATGGTTTATATGAAGAAAAACTTGGCAAGAGCTTTATTAAAAGGCCATGCAACTTCCAAAACTATATATTACGTGTACTTTTAACTGCTTTACAAGCCTACCAAAAAATAGTCAATAGTTTCAAATTATAATCACAAAGTTACCAAAAAATGGATGTCCAGATTTAACATTCAAATCTAACCATGCCTCTAAAGTTGGTGTCTGCAACTGATTTGAAATTCTGCAACCAGTTGTGACCTAGGTTGAAACATCCCAAATTGCAATTTCTTAGATCAGACACCAACTTTACACACCTCAATAATTATTGGTTTAAATATAGCTGTTTTGCCACTTTTTGACCCATGATAGTTTATTGACCTATTAAAATTAATATCATAAATTTTCCTCTATTATTATTATAATATGTAACAATTACTATTAGTTTTTTCTAGATATAAATAACAGTAAAAATAAATAAAGTCAATAGCTACCATTGTGGTTATTAAATATATTTAATAATATTATTATTCTGGAACACATTCTAATTATTTTATATATTTAAATATATGAATTTTATACCCACAATCCAGGACCGCTCCTTAAATAACAGAAAACTGACAAATTTAATAGCCCATATATTTGTAAGTAAACATAGTTTTTTACTTTTGATTTACATAGGTTGATATAAAATTTTTTTTATGTAACATAATAAATGCATGACTTTCTATGGGGGTGAAAAATCGATTACTATTATTATTACTATGAAATTTAAAAAATTTGCCCGGATTGGCATTAATTAAATCCTTTCCTTAACTGGTGGATCACGAATTAAGTAAAATCTATTATCTTAATCCATGTAAAGTTCATTTATTTGGTATTCAGAATGATTATGTTCTTAATGAAGATGAAATTATAGGTAAAAGTCCTAATGGTATGCTTAGCATGATTTTTGATGGAATTAAGAAATTGAACAAAGGTGGAAAGCATTTAAAGATTACTTGTAATAATGCTGGAGGACAAAATAAAAATAATGTAACAATCTGGTTCTATTTATATTTGGTAATCTATGTTTATTATGAAAGTATTGAATTGAACTTCATGATTCCAGGACATACCAAATTCAAAAAACTCTATAGAAAAACAAGTGTAGATTGTCTGGACCATGTGGTTGATGCAGTGAAAAGATCTAGTCCAGCTGGATTGAATAAAGCTCAATGTCATGAAGGTGGAAAAGGTTTTCAATACTTAGATATTAAAGCTTTTATTTTAAGAAATTACCAAGTATACAGAAATATCAACATTTTCTTTTTGAAACATCTAACCTTGGTACAGTGAAAGTATTGAAAAACTGAACAATCACATCAATTGAAAAAGATTTAGAAAGTAAAACTGGAGAAGCAGAAAAATAGATAGAGCTTTCAGATTTCTTGGAAACTAGGGTCAAAGAAGAAGAAAAAGTTGAATGTCACCTTGAAGCCTTAGAAGTAGCCCAAGAATGAAGTAAAAGACAATTAGCTGAAAACCTAAAGAAGTTAGAGAAAGACAAGAATCAGGAAATACAAGGTGTTTTTCTGACCTTACAAGCAAGGGAATGAATTGCAAACAATTGAGCAAGAAATGAACCAACAAGCCCAAGAAATTCAGCAGTTAAAATAAGAATTATATTTAATTAATAAGCCTTTGCCATCATTACCAAGGAAAAAGAATAAACTATTACAGTTTAGAAAAAAGATAAGTGAGAAAGAAAATTCACTTAAAAAAGAAACAAGAGCAAATAATTGAAGTAAAACCTAAGCAAGTCAAACCAACTCATACTAATTTTTTTTTATCAAATCTTTTTTTAATATCTTTAATTCATGATCTGTGAAACATCTGCAAAATTTTCATAACAGAATTTGGCGCAAAATTTTGCAGATCACTAATTAAAATTTTCTGGACTCCAACTTTCACCCCCAATGTAACCACCCTTTATGTTTATATAAACTAAAATTGTACTTTTAACACATGATATGAATCTCGAAGTTTAAATATACAAATTTTCAAAGGGACTTTCTTATAAAATATTTTATGTTTATATGTAGGAATCGCTGGATTCCTGCCTAAAATTACTATATAAAATTTAAAGGTTTGAGTAAGCAACTAAAAATATTTATGATGTAAAAATGGTTGTAGAATTAATTTTATCCAAGGAAAATATAAATATGTTATTTCTATTTAGTTTTTAATAGTTACTCTTTTTAAAAATTATCGTGGTCATGTAATTTTCTTGATTCACGTTGGTCACGTGAGGTAATGTCAGATTCTGAAAATATAATGTTTATTATCACCACAAAAACATATTAATATTAATGATCGGCAAATTTTTGCAGTTGTTTCACGGATTACGAATTAATATTAATATTAATATTGATTCTCGATTAAGAATTTTTGTTATAGTTAAAACAATTGATGGATTTGATTGGTTTATTTGAAGCGTCATTTAAAGAAAAAAATCCCACACGACTTGCAAGTAATAAAAAAATGTCATTTCTGCCACCTGAAGTTTTAAATGAAATATTTAACTACATTAAAAATGATTACAAAACATTATATTCTTGCATTCTAATTAATAAACAATGGCACAATGTCAGTATTCCAACTTTATGGAGAAACCCATTCTACTCTGTTGACAGCATTAAAATATTAATAAATTGTTTATTGGTAGAAGATAAGGATTTTTTAACAAAAAAAAAAATTCAACTACAATTTAAATTACTGGAGAAACCACCATTGCACAATTATGCCAGGTTTTCGACTGAATTAAGTTTAAGGCATTTTGTTGAAATTTTAGAAAATTTAATAGCTTCCCCAATAAATGATAAATATGTTTATTTAAAAAAAAAATTAGTAAGCTTTGTTTTAGACTATTCAACGATCAAGGCACTTAGAAATGCTAATCTAGATTATAGATTTTTGACAAGTCATCATAGGTTTGATATCTGTTTTCAGAATCTATATGAATTAAATTGTGTTTCATTTGATTGTCCTCAACTCATTGATAAATTAGCAAGCACTTGCAAAAATATTCAAGTTTTGAAAATAGAATGCAATAGACATAATATTGAAATTTTTGATTATAGTCTCACGCAACTAATCAAAGCACAAAATCAAATCAGACAATTGATCATTATAAATTCATGCAGTAATGATTTCATCTTATCAAAAGATCTCAGAAAAGCAATCTTAACTCATTCAGAATCGATAATTTCATATTCCAGTTACGGAAAAAATAATCTAGATTCTCTATTCACAGCATTTCAAAATTTAAAGCTTTTGTCATTATTAGACAGTGTAAATATACCAGCCGAGAATATAATGGAAGATTTAAAATCGATTTGGTTTCCAGATCTTGAAGTCGTAAATTTATCATTTCTTGGTCATCGATTTCTATTAGATTTGTCAAATTTCATTGAACTCAATGGAAAAAATCTTAGAAAATTGTCGATTTGTGGTGAACCAATAGATAAATGCCACTTGGGGACACTTATTCAATCAATTGGACATTATTGTCAAAATCTAGAATCTTTTTCAATATTTTACAGGGATAATTTAGATCAACAATTAATCCAAGTATTTAATAATTGTTTTAAATTAAAATGCATTAAATTCACTACATTTAGTCACCATTATGAAAGAATAGACGGTGATAAAATTTTAAATGTATTAAATAAAACATTACCAAAAAATTTAAATTCATTAGTTTTTAAACATTCAGTCACCATCTTTGACCATAATTCATTAGAAATTTTAATGACCAATTGGAAAGGACCTAGACCTTTTAAAATAATATTACTCATAAATAATAAAATTCCTTTGAGGGGATGCTTATCAGAAAAAATATCAAAATCTGGGAAGTTTAGAATCATAAGTTTATGAGCTTATGTGTGGACTCTTGATTAAACAAACCTTTTGTGTAGAAAATCTATATAAAAAATTCCTCTTGGTAATTTATTACGTCATTTCTAGATCTATAACGGGTCTATTTCGGTTTCTTCATCTTTGTTATTTTCTATACGTTTATTTATTATTTTATTTATTTTTAATTACTCTAATTATTCTCCTGAATAGTTTAGGAATATCTAAATTCTCAGTTGATTGGAAAATCTTTTTATCTGAATCATGATACAATAAATAACAAGATCCTAGCTCAGGTTTAAAATTTCCCCATTCCAAATAATTAAATTATTGTAAAAAAAATTTTCAAATTTATTATCAAGTTATTTATCATTAAATAAAGACAAAATATTTAACAAAAAAATCATTAATAATTTCTTCTGGACAATTATACTCTTCTTTGTGGTGGCGATGCATCCTTGGCGATCGGTACAGGTTTCACAAACAGACAATTATATAATTTGCAATCAATAGAGTAACAGACTATGATCAAGATGCGTTGATATATTTTGATTCTGATACCAATCACGAGAAAGACGTCCGGAGCATGCACTGTCCTTGCAGTTCCACAACTGACATACTTGCAGGCTCCATACCGACACATGTTAATGATGGCTTTAGGTGCGCAATTCCAGATATCGCCAGTAGGATTTGAACGAGCTGCATGCTCTACAATAAACATTAGTGAAACAGAGGCGATGAAAAATTAATTGAAGCATGTAAAATCAACAATCTCAATTATACATCAAGTCCGGCACCACAAAAGCGACCGCAAATGGTATTTCCTCCATAATTTACTTTTGATAAAATTTTCTCGCTTAAAAAATGAAGGACCAAAGGACTAGATCTTTTTCATTTTTTTAATGCTGCAAAACAGGATATTCGAGGAAATCATATTTTGCGACTAGGAACAAAGATAAAAGTTTTAGTGGACAAACAAACAAACGCCAATATTTTCAAAAAGCCAAAACAGGTGATGCTTGATATTCTATTTTAATTATCTTTTCCTCAAATCAGTTGGCTTTATCAATTCATCAATTGTATATTTCTCTTGACTTGTTTCTAAAAAGATCTAATGATTTCTATTGTAAAAAAAAGTTGATATTATTTTTAGAATTTTTACCAAGAATAAAAGCAAAATCATCGGCATAGAAGAAAAAGTCAATATGTAATTCTGTGACTTAGTACTAGATAATGTTGTTTTGATGAAATATTACATAAAACTCGCTGTCATTAAGTCAAAAATGACGTAAATAAAAAATTGCAAGGCTAATAAAATATAAAAGCTCACAAAAAAATTTATAAATATATATTCCAAGGTCTTTTTTTTTTATATTTTATTGTATCCCAATCTCTCCTTTGTTTCATCAGTTGTTCCCAAAGAGCCAAGTTTTTCTTTTGCTGAATACAAATTCAGCTCCCACACACTCTCTCCTTATAACGTGATACATAATAATAATCGGGTAGATAAAATCATCGACTAGGGATTCGGTACTTTATGTTCCAGGGTCAACTAATCTTAGTTTACGCAAAGCTTTTCATAAATTATTATCAAATTACTGTGTAAATAGTCATGAAAGTTTTTATAATAATCAATATTAAGTTATTTTGCAATAATAAAATCATCTTTATCTTTGTCCTTATTGCAGTGATCAAGAATAACTTCTGGTCTTCGCTTGAAAAAGCATAACTTCGGGTCCTCTCAGAGGAAAATAATAGATGATTCACATTCTAATAAAACTCTGTGATAGAATCATTATTTTTATTAAATATAATTAATCGTTAATAAACTTTTAAAAATAAAAATAAAAACATTTTCTTTATTTCTTTGTTTGATAAAAGCAACAAGTGTAGTTAGTGCCTTGATAAAAGGCAACAATTGTGGAACTTTGGTAAAAAGCCACGTTTATTTGCTTTAGTGCACAGGAAAGCAAGGTTAGGGCTAACGTTGGTGATTAGTGAGTGTTAACGATGATTAGTAACGTAATTTGCTTTAAGTGAGTAAGCAAAGGTTAGGACTAACGTTGGTTAACTAGTGGGTGTCAATGAAGTATTGCCAAAAGGTTAATCGGGAAATATTGGTATTATTGTTGTAATGTTAAACGTAAGGCTGTTAAACAAGCCTCTTGAGTTGTTTTGCAAGTAAACCAAAGCGAGTTTGCAACCGGCCAATGTAATAAATCGATCACAAGTAAATAAAAGGAACTTTATAGCTTTGTAAAAGGCATCTTTATCTATTTACAGCTATCTGATACCATTAAGTGTGCCCACAGTCTCGTCTAGGTGCAAGAAAGAGAGAACCAAAGTAAATTCATAAACTAATTAATTGGCAAGCACCAAATTATTTGCAATTAACTGACAAGGGTAGCACAAAAGTTTAAAGCCATAATTGTTAATTAACCAAAATGATGCCTCACAATATCATTTAACGAGAATCAGAAAACTGTAGAAAGTTTATTATAGGAAATATTATTATAAAAAACAAAATAAGGATAAATAAAAAGATAAATAATAAATTTATTATAATGGGGATTAAATTAGTCATTCATCGCTTTACTAGAGTTTAATTAATTAATATTGTTAGTAATAATTAATAGATAGTAATTTCAATTGATTAATAATGAAAATTTTATTCACCTTTGTTAACATTTCAGAGAAAAGATTTAAAATCAAGATTATTTAACGAACTATCATTACTTGTATAACTTTTCAAACTTTTAGATTTAGCAATCTCATCATCTAAGATTCTACTAGTATGATAGACATCCGGGTGTGATTTGTGTGCTTGTTGCAAAGCACTACTACCACTGCTAGTAGCATTATTACTATTATCATCATTAACAATTTCATTATGTTTATTTACAGCAAAACCATAAAGCTCTTTACTAGTTGGTCTTTTTGATGAATCCACATCCCAACACCTCTGCATCATTTGCACATAATCGTCAGGCATTCCAGGTAATATTGGTGGTCGTAAACCTTCTGCACATATATCAAAAATCAAACGATGGTTGTGAGCTCTATCATCAAATGGTGGATGGCCTGCAAATATTTCCCATATTAACATCCCAACACTATAGATATCTGTTTCTTTTGTGTACTTTATATTAGTTTTGCCTCCAAGTAGCTCGGGTGCAACATATGATACAATTCCATAGACTTTATTTGATGACTTTTCATCAGCTGGTCCACATAATCCTAAATCTTTAATATAACAATCACCTCCTGACATAAGTATATTACCACTATGTAAATCACAATGGATTAAATCTTTTTCATGTATGTCATTTAATGCACAACATAAATAATCAAAGATTCTAATTCTGTCTTTTAATGTTAAATTTAAAATGATTTTTTTGTAAATAATCCCTTAAATTTCCTTCTGAATGATAATTTAAAACAATTGCATAATTCCCATTATCTGGGAGTTTAGTTATACCATGGCACCCAATAATCAGTGGTGATTTAATTTTAGAATAATTCATTGCCTATTGAATATAAAATCAATTAGTATTATATAATATAGTATTGTTTATTTTGTTTTAAATGACAACTAAGGCTCCGCATGAGCCAGCTCGTAAGCCAAATAACTTAGTAGGCTCGCAAGCCAGCTTGTGAGGAGCTTTAATGACAACTACCAACCTCATCAAGAAAGCCTTTTCCTGACTTACTTGAATCATTTAAACTTTTTAATACTACATTCAGCCTTCTAAAATAACTAAATTTCTTTTTCTTTTCATTGTAATCAACAATAGATCCTCTTGTCCATGTAGCAGTAAAAATTGAACTAAATTCACCTTCATTTAACTTTGTTACTTTTTCAAATTGCTCAAAAGGTATCCATTCTAAAATATACCCTGGCAGGGATGATTTCATTTGACATTGTTGAATAAAATTATCAATTATGTTATTTCCAGATGTCTGAGTGGTGAAAAGACTCTGTAATTGTAATCTAATACAACCTTCACAGAATCTATCAGTGTATCTTATTAATTTACACTTTTTACATTTTTTTGGTTTTCCTTTTTTATTTCTTGCATTTATTAATTCAAACTCATAAATAAACCTTTCCTTACAATACTCTTTTCATTTTCAGAAAGCTCCTTGTTTTTCTTGACTAATGAAAAAAAATAATCTTTTATACTTTCTGTGTCAGCATTAGGATTAGCATCAGCATTATTGCGCATTTCACTATTAATTTTATATACAAATTTCTTTCTTTCCGATGATAACGATGATAATAGGTTATAATATGACATGACATAAAAATATAAAATGAAATTTGAGAATAATGATAACGGTTACATTATTTCCTTTCTTTGAATGCCGTGTAACAAATAATTCTTTCGGTCTTGTTGATTGTCTTCAAGTCTTTCTCTAACAGGATTAATTAATAAAGATGTGAATTGAGTGGACAAAAGTTGCACTATTTAAAGAACAACTTTATCATCACCAAACTCTAATTATCGATTTGTCGTGATTCAACAATAAAAGAATTTCAGCATTCTTTGAAGATTTAAAACTTACAAAACCTGTCTTGTGTGCTATGTAAAGGTCGTTCTAAGTACACCTATGTTGCTTCAAATTCAGACGTTAAAGACAGCTCAGAACATCATTAATATTATTGCGTATTACTATTACGCGTAGTTAACTTCAGAGTTAAAAATTCGAAAAAAACACAACTCATATGTATGTAAAGGCAATTTTAATTTTATGAAATGTAATAATAAAAGAATAGTTTTAATTTGTAAAAAAAGAAGAGGCATTTTTTATATGGGGGAAAAAACAAGCAGTTAATTAAGTAAAATTCCTAATTCAAATTATAACATTTGTAAACTTCCCATGATAATTATTCTTCTTGCATCATTGCAATATACATACAATGATATAATTCTTTCTTTATTCGCCCCAGGACACACATTTTACCATTATCATTATTGCTGCTTGTATCAAGCGTTTCTACTTACGTCAAGTGGTTTTACCTACGTCAAATCATCAAAATGGCCCTGGTGAGAAACTACCTTTAGTCAATACTTTAGTTACGTCAATGACTAAAGCCAAAAGTTTCATCATTCATCATTAGTCCTAGACTCTTTTCAATTTCCTAAACAGTTTCAGGAGAGAACCTACTCTAAACTAAGAATTTCGGGTTACATACTTGTATAAACCAGTTCAGATGATTTAATTAATACAGGGTCGTTTTGTAAAACTTCGTATTTCAATGTATTCTTCTTCATCACAGAGAAGGATTCCATTGAGCATTAAATTAACTGGCATAAGTATAATAAATACAATGTTAATGTAATAATAATAATTCATTTTATGACTTTAGTAAGTGAATATATAGATTAACGACTGCGAAGCCAGATTTCAGTCTCCAATATTTCGTGCGCTTTCATCAAATCACGTTCATTCATTCCAAGTAATGTTTCGTCTGTTTCTTAAAGTGCATCTATTGTATCATTATAATTAACAAACTCATCTTCTGTTGCTATTGTCGTTGTCGTTGATGTTACTGCTTTTCTATGTCTAGAAAATTATGTAAATTGTTTAATCAAAATAATGTTTTTTAGAAATCCTACTTATTAAGGACATTTAGTGCTCTCGTTCAAATAATATCATTATTATTTTTTAAATAAAACATATTAATAATAAATATCATCAGAGTTTGATTTTTTGTCATCAATAGTACTCGATTTTCTTCTTCTAACAGGCTTATTATTATCGTCACCGTTGTTAGTTATCATGCTAATATCATCATTATTATTATTAATGAAATACCATTAATTATTATTCTAAAACGAATATTTTTACTGATGAATTTCTCTATCATCAAGATAATTATTTTTACCACGATATCCACTATCATGACTATGTTTTCGAGATGGTATTCCTTTGAGAAAATGACATTTCGCAACAATTAACACTTCCTGTAAAAGTGATTGCTCTCTTCTATATAGATAATTTTATAGTTTTTGCAAAAAAAAATTTGTTGAGATAGATTATAGTTACCTTGAGAAATAATTTATTTGATTTATATTTTTAATGGTTTATTTTTGAAATTGGCACGGATCTGCCTTGTTAGCAAAAGGCATTTACACTACTCGGAAGAAGACTCTTTTTATATGGTGAACTTAAACAAAACTTTTTCTCATACACAAGAAGGCAGAGAGTAGCAAACTTTGGACATCAGGAAATTTTTTTGGACATAATATTATGAGAGGTTTGTAAGTTTTACGCAATCATTACAATTTGTAATTTTGTGACGGGTCCATAATTATTTAAGTTGTTTAATATTGGTTTAAATTCGCAATTTGTTGAATGTTTTTTACATATATTAATATAGTCAATATATTCTTCTATACAATCAACTAATTGAGATGAGATAAATAAGTGTTGATCTAAATCATGAAATGCAATATAGTATTACGTAGATTTTCATAATTTCAAAAACTTTCTTACCAATTAATATATATCTTTGTAAGTCAATAAATACTTGTCTGATTTGAATGATCTTTGATTCAATAGAAAGCCCAAATTTCATGATTATTAAGTAATTGTTACTCTTTCTTTCTCAATCATTCATCAAATATCTCAAGTAATTAATGCATTACTAATTCCGGGTGGCTCTCTCAAGTGGACAATAATCACCATCTTTAAAAATAATGATGACAAAAAAAAACAAAATTTCAAAAATTTGATTTTTGATTTTTTGATCCTTTGATATGGATAATCAATCTATATATTTTTTTTTTATCTCAGTAGTATCCAATGAATTGAAATGAATTAATACTTATTTGATTTCTAAATCATGTAAAGCGTCATATTGATATACCTATATATAATTTCCGCGGAGAGCCTTGCCCTCTGCAAAAATATTTCCCATATATTAAATTAATGAATGATGCTTAAATTTATTAATTATCATCATCTCTCGTCTTTCTTTTTTTTCTGATATAATTGGTGTATTATTATTGCATGCTTATATTATCTAATTATCATTCACGCAAAAATAAAATGTAAAGGAAAAGTTTTAAAGAATTTGTTTATAATAAATCATGTAAATATATATATTTATTTTTTATTTTAAATAAAGGATTCTGCTATAAAAAAACCATTTAAATGAACAATACCAATGAAGGTCTGCAAAGATTTATATAATTATTATTTGGTCCATTAATTTAACCTCCTTACAAAGGCAAAATACATTCAAATGTTGTACAGTACGAGAAATATTCGCCTTAAAAAATTTAACGCGTTTTGTTTTGTAAAATTTTTTGACAAAAAAAAAATTAATTTTTATTATTATGGAAAAGACAATATCGAATGATTTAGAAAAAAACTTTTATGTAATCAATTCATTTGGTTTACCAAGTTGGGAATTCACCAAAAGTGGGCAAATTATTAAGTAAATATTTGGGTAGTTTTTTTTTAAGCATTTTTTTTTTTAAAAATTAATTTTAAAAAAATTTGTATATACTCATTCATATTGTAGAGATAACCATAAAAAGAGTTTACTAAATAAAGAAACTGGTAAATTGCAACGTAATAGACGTGAATTAATATATAAAAGATTCAAAAATAATGACATGGTAATGTAATTAATATGTAAATGCGTTTATACTATATAAAAATATCTATACAAATAAGTATTTATATATATATATTTAGATAAAATCAATATCTAGTATGCTTGGCAGACATGGTAAAGAATTTAAAATATTTGGAAGACTAGGTTTATCAAATTTTGGAGAATATGTTCTTGAAGATGTAACTGAATCTAGCACTGTGGCATTAGAAATATCAGAAATCGTATTTATAAATCATTATATATATTGAAATAATAATATTATTATAATTATTATTGTTATCACAATTTTAATTTTAATTTTTTAAAAAATGAAAGAACATTGATGGATTCTTTCCTCTAAACAGTTTTGTAATTGTCAAAGGGAAAAGTATAAATTCAAAAACTTTTAAAGTGTCCGCAATTGAAAATCCACCTGTTGAAACAATACATGATATAAGGTTAGAGTCTGTTTTTCTGATATCACTTAAGTAGATTTTTTAATTCATTTTTATATTTTATATAAAATAGAAAAAAATGGGGAAACTTTGATTTTTTGGGTCTTAAAAATTTGTCTAGAAATGAGGTAACTGATTTACACGCATGTATATTTAATTGTTTAGTTTAATATAGTAGTAAATTTTCTTGAACTCTTTAAATTTAGGCAAATTTAAATCTAGATGAGAATTCACATTTTGTCATAATATCGGATTTATGGTTGGATAAAGAAAAGGTGAATTTAAAAATTTTCTAACAATTTACAATTGTAATTTTTTTATTAATTTTGAGAAACTAAGATTAGGAAAATATACTTTTAAGACATTCGTTAATCTTCGTAGAATATTTGAAAGTTATAATAAAGAACAAGATGATGGGAATGGAAAGAATAGCAAGATTCCGTTGGCATTTATATTTATTGGGGATTTTTTTTCAGAACCATTAAATTATAAGGATCAATACAAAAAACAAGTAGAATGTAAATTAAAATTTTATTTATACAATCAAAAAAAATATATAAAAATGTTATTATTAATTAATATATTATATTTCATAATAGATGGATTCAGAGATTTGACAAGACTCATCTTGAAATATCCAATGATAAAACAATGTGGTTTCATCTTTGTTCCAGGACCAAACGATAACTTTGGTAATAAGCCACTTCCATATTTTCCAATCTTTGAAGAATTTACTAAATCTGTGTCTGAGAAACTTCCCAATGCAATTTTTACAACTAATCCTTGCAGGTATTTCAAATACACACACACATATATATACACAATAGATGATTATATAGAGTGATATTAATATTATTAATATAAATAATTTAATTAATTTAGAATTAGAATTCTAAATCAAGATATGGTGATTTTTAGATGTGATCTAATAGAGAAAATTAAAAGTACTTCAATACAAAATGTAAGCTATAATAAACATGTTATATTTGATGTATTTGACACATTAGATTATTTCTAGTCATTTATGTTGATATTGATATTATAACGTTTTAGTTATCCAATAACAATAATGATAATAATAACGATATTGATGTTGAGATGACAAATGTTGTTGAAGAAGGGGGTGATGACGGTGAGGATGATGATGAAGATGACCCTGGGGATGTTGGTGCTGGTGTTAATCAAGTTAGTTTAAATATTTATTTTCAGGGTTTAATCCTTACAAAATATTAAAATAAAAATATTATCAATACAATATTTATAACGATTACTTTATTATTATTGTAATAATTAGTTAAAATCGAAATCACAAAACAATAATTCAACATTATCAACAAATAATAATACTAATAATATTGATGATATAGTTCAAGAAGATGCGAAAAAGATAATTCGAATGTTGTTATGTCAATCACACTTATGTCCGGTTCCGGATTATAAACAACAAATTCATGTGGATTTTGATCATGCTTTATGGTTATATCCAGTTCCAGATGTTGTAAGTAATTTCATTAATTGATGAATTAGTCAATATGATAATGATGATACGATAATAATAATATATATATTTTTCTGAATGTACATTCTAAACATTTAGCTTATAACAGCTGATCGATATTATAATTACATGTTTGATATAAATTTTGAATCTCGACATGAAAAATTAAAACGAAATCAAAAAAACACTACAATGAAATGTAGCTGTTTAAATCCAGGAACATTCAACGAAAATAATTTTAAATATATGGTATATTGGCCTGTTTTGAGAAAAACAGAAATGAGATGATTTATTATTATCATGAAAACAAAAAAAAAATAAATTGTCTACATTAAAAAATGAACGAATTGGAAGAATCAACACCTTTGAAAATTTTATTTTATTTTCCATCATCTGTAGCAATATATTTTGTTTGGTTGCGTAATAATTCTAAAATAAATAAATGCAAAGTTGTGTATACCTCTAAATTCCGTCAACAGGTTTAAAGGCACGTGATCACAAAAATTTTGTTGCGTTTTTTTGGTTGGAATTTTTTTCTCAAATTGATATAGTGGTGCAAAAGCTTAGTGATCAAGATCACTTGCATTATAGATCCAAGTATTAGCAACACATTATGGATCAAAATATAGTGGAACAAATATAACTGGATGGCCCTGTCTTATGTATTTTAAAGAAAATGATTTTACATGATGATCATAGCAACAAATTTCTACTTACCACCACCAAATCTAATAAATAGTTTTAATTGAATTAATTATTGGTACGTACATATATTTAAAAAGGGAAAAAATTAGAATATCATTAATGATGATCTTATATATTCCTTTTTTAAAATGTCTAATTGGAAATCCAAAATTTATTTTCGATCATACTATAACAGATAAACAAATAAATTTAGAGTTATAAGGCTTCAAAGTTAGACCATCCATATGTAAATTGTAAAATTTTCGGAATGATCTTCCCTTGTGATTTCCTAAAAGGCTGATGATCGGTTTAAAATTTTTCGTGATATGGAATAAAAGAGTCTCTTAATTTAGGAAAATTATCTAAAATTCTAAATTTCGGACTGACATTTATAGATGACCCTCTGTAAATGCACGCTCTCAAGGAGGATGCATTTATTATTTATGGAGAGGTCTGACTGACTATATGGGGCATGCTGCAACAAAACCAGACAAAGTGAACATTGGTATTACTAAAAATTTCAGGGATCAAAATTTAGTTATTATCATCACAATTAGTTTATAATGCCCCATTTGTTAAGTGATATATAGAATTGCCCCTATATAAAAATAGTTAATATGAAGTTAATTTACATTAGGTCTACCATGGAACCCAAGAATTACAGCACCATTAGAAGTATTTTAAAAAAGGAACAAGGTGAA